>VCAZ01000169.1:205048-235048 GCA_005784505.1 Bagarius yarrelli | reverse complement strand
TGAGGTCCCACAGACCCGAACACCATACAAGGGTTAAATATTACATTCCAAAAGCAGGGGCATTAAAACAGGGTCTGTTCCCTCTGTGCTGCTATAAAAAGCTCCACTATGATGGGAAGGCTTTTGACCAGGTGTTGGAGAGTAACTGTAAGTTGCTTAGTTACAGTTGCATTGCACATTTTTGGTGTTTTTTGTTCTTCAAATGGTAAAAATAAACAGTCTTTCGTCCATCCGTTGTCTATATCAGCCTATTCCTAATCAGGGTCATGGGGATCTGCTGGAGTTTATCCCATCTATGGCTCAATTGGTTAAGGCACTAATTTGTTGTTTGGAAGACTTAGGTTCAAGCCCCACCGCTGCCATTCTACCACTTTCCTTGCGTACCTTAACCCTTCCTGCTCCAGGGGCGCTGTGTTATAGCTGACCCTGCGCTCTGACCCCAGCTTACTAAGATGGGATATGCGAAGAAACACATTTCACAGTGCTGTAAAAAGTATATGTGACAAAATAAAGACGTTTACATTTTTATCTGTCATTGGGTGCAAGGCAAGGGTACACACTGGAGAGGCCACCAGTCCATTGCAGGGCCACTCACAAACAAACAACCACACGCACTCACATTTACACCTATGAGCAATATAGAATCAACGTGATTTGTACTGCATGAGTCATACATGATCGGAATGACAATAAAAGCTTCGGAACTTAATAATAAGCAAATAATAATAATAATAATAATATTAAAAAGCACTGGTAAATTTAGATTTATAGAATAAACCTTCAGTGTCACTAATATCCAGGCGCACCGCTAAGCAGGGTAAGGAAAGTCGGAAGATTCTTACGGCCTGCGCAATTTGGGACCCACCAGAGAACTGTTTTATTTAGGGCTGTGTACTGGCCAGGGCCGCATGATACGATACATATCACTATACACAGGTCACGATACAATTTATATCGATATATTGCAATACGATACATATTTTTTATTTGTGGGAATATGGCTGTGTGTGTCAGCAACAACTACAGGAGGGTTTTAATTAAATATTAACGTGAATGTAAATTAGTTTAAAATGTGTCCCGGTAGTAAAAGTTAGAATACAGATGCATTAGTGTAAAAAAATAATAATTGCGATAATTAACAGCAGCGATATTTTCACTCTGGCCTAGTTTTATTAGTAGTAACTGTACTTGCAGTAATGTAATAGAAATCAAAAGTGTTAGCGGTGCAGTGCTGATGATTAATAATTAACGGCAAGGCTGTACCTTTAAGTTAAAGGCGACAGTCTGGTGATGGAGGTGTGTTTTAATAGTAACTTGACTTAATATATACAGTATTTATGTCAGTCACAATAATGTGTCAGCTGGCAGCAACTTAATTACCCTAAATCGCACCATTAAGCAACCATTTTGGAAGACGTACTGTACTGTATCCTGGGGTCATGGAAATCATGTTAGTTTGTTTTAAAACATACAAATGTTAAAGAATTGCTGAAATATAAGAAGAACCAGTGCTTCAAGACATCTTTCAATAATACACACTACACACTGCAGGACTTTTTATTCCCGTCCACAAACATGTTTCTTTCTTTAAAAAAAAAAATAAACACATGAATTGTTGTTGTTACGAGTGCTCTAAATCGGGGTCCTCTCTCTCTCTCTCTCTCTATGTCTCTCTCTCTCTCTCTCTCTCTCTCTCTCTCTCTCCATCCTCTCTCTCCTCTCTTCCGGCTCCCTCTTTGTCTCTCTCTCTCTCTCTCTCTCTCTCTCTCTCTCTCTCTCTCTCTCTCTCTCTCTCTCTCTCTCTCTCTCTCTCTCTCTCTCTCTCTCTCTGTATGTCTCTATCGCGCTCCTCCACTCGCGCTCTTTGTCCCTCTCATCTCTTGTCACTCTTTGTCTCTTTGTCTCTCTCTCTCTCTCTCTCTCTCTCTCTCTCTCTCCTCTCTCTCTCTCTCATACACAAGCACATGAGCCCGCCCGCACATTAACGCGCCCCTCAGTTTAAGAGCGTGCGCAGTTTGAGCTTGAGCAGCTCAGATTACTCTCGGGCTTCTCCCTTCCTTCCTCTCTTCATCTTTTGCGCCTAATCTCTTCGTTTCCTTTTCAGCTTCTCTCTCCTTTCTCTTGTCCACCCTCCCTTTCCCCCTCCTCCTCCTCTTTCCAAGATCGTGGTCTCTCGTCTCTCGTTCTTTCTCAAAGGATTCCAGTCCTTTTTCGTTCGTTTTTCGTTTCGCTCACTCCTCTTTCCGTTTCTCCTCTCTCATTTCTCTTTTCGTTTCCTCTGTTTTGGCCCCGCCCGCCATTTCCTCTCTCTCCTCTCTCTCTCTCTCTCTCTCTCTCTCTCTCTCTCTCTCTCTCCCTCCCTCCCTCCCTACTCTTTGTCTCTCTTCTTTGATCTCAGAGTAATTTTCACTCTCTCATTGTGCTCAGCGTCTGTTTTTGTACAGAACACTGACAGACTCTCCATCACTTCTTCACCGAATGATCTGTGTCAGCCTCAGTAAGCGCCTCTCATCATTATCATCATCATCACCATCAGTAGTGTGGCAGCGGGAATGAAGTCCTGTTTAAACTCTTCTGAAATGGAAGGACAGAGTGGAAGTTTCTGAATGACTGAATGGATGCAGGAGTTGAGCTTGTAGTTCGAGTCTCTGGATGGATCCTGGTTTGAGTTTAAAAACGCTCATGGAAAACAAAGGTAAGAACCGAACCCCTTGATGAGGCTCGATTTGCGTGTGCGGCTCACAAGTTAATGATTTGGTAACACCTTAAGCAATTACTTTACAACACGCGGTTCGAACGAATGTCCTGTAATCACACCTGAAAGTTATTTTTTATTATGTTTTAATGCTGTTTTGGATTTTTTTTAAATTAAACCTACATCCAGATGCATTAAAGTGTGTTGTTATATAGCGTAGCATCATTATGCATTGATGTAAACCTACAGTACATAAAGAGTAATTTTGCATCTGGGTCTGTGTGTCTACAGTATAGTTTATTAAAAGCCCTATTACTGTACAAAATATGTTGCAACATAAATGCAAGATGGTGTTTGGATTAAATACACAATTCGAGAGAAAGGCAACAAGCTGAATAATGTTGTGGGACATCATTTGTACTTATAAAAGATTGTGTATACCTAAAAATGGTACCTATAGTGTACATTTAATTAAAATGATACAAAAATGATTAAAAATAACATGTCAGTGTACTAAAACGTACTTTAAAATTATGTTACAAAGACTTTATATGTCTTTATATGTGATTTATATGTGTCCTAAATGTAGTCTGAAATGCTTGACTACTAAATAGTAGCAATAAATTTGTACATTAATAAGACAAAAAAAACTGACCCCTTAAACCTTATGGTATCAAATAATCTTCCTGTCACGTTCCAGTAGTCCATTAATTAACTTTCACACCCATCCCCAACTGTGTGATCCGGCAGCGTGTATTTCCATATTTCCATATTGCAAACGGTGTCAACCAACTGCAGAATGTTGTGATCTATATTTTGCCCATATGGTGCATTTTTTTTACAGACTGTGAGTAATAACACAGTTGCAAGATGATACAGAGCGACCACGCTGCCTGAATCTATCGGGTTTATTCCAGCTCCTGATATGCTAATTTACTGTGAATTTTCATAGTGCTTGAAATATCTCAAATACACAATCGCACAATGTAAAGGTTAATTCATCTGCGCTCAGTATGAGCAGATCTTTATAAACCTTTATGAAGGATGTGTATAAACACGATCGATCGATATTCATTGCTTCCGATTGTTTGCATGTTTATGCAACTGATAACCGATATGCAAAACCGACTTCATGATAATAACATACTGTACTGAACACTGTCAATACTGAGATTTTACTTTCTCACAGCAACTTTTATTTCTACATCGATATAAATAAAGTGGTCTGAAATTGAAAGATTATTTAAAAGAAATTAACTGAAATGTCATCAAAATTTCTTTGTTAAATAAAATCTTTGAGAAGTTAAACAAACAGGTCCCGAATAAAGAATTCTAACAAGTTTAAAGAATAATCTTCATTCATTCATTCATTCATTCATCTTCTATTCCTGCTTATTCCCTAATTCGGGGTCACAGGGATCTGCTGGAGTCTATCCCAGCCGTCTCTAAAAGGGCGAAAGGCAGGAGGGGGACACCCTGGACAGATCGCCAGTCTATCACAGGGCCACACACACTCACGGGCAATATTAAATCGCCAATCAATCTAACATACGTTATTTGGACTGTGGGAGGAAACCGGGGAACCAGGAGTAAACCTGCACAAGCACGGGGAGAACATGCAAACTCCACACAGAAAGGGCCCCTGTGCGGGAATCGAACCCAGGCCTTCTTACTGTGAGGCAACAATGCTAAACACTAAGCCACCGTGCTGCAAAAATGAATCTTAATCATCCTAATAATAAAAAAAGTTTTGCTTCTTTTTTCGGGGGGTTTAGTCCTTTTAGCTAACATGTTGAATTTAGATTAGTGAAAATCAATTATTTACCTATTGACGTATCTCTTTTCACACTCCAATGCCGTAATGGCAGTCTTGCACACAATTTAGCCACAACATGGGACTATATATCGGTGGATTTAATATTGTAAAACTGATGTCATATTAAATCAAGGCTGAAATATTGTGCAAAATATCGGTAAAGCCGATTATTGGTCAATTTCTACTATGAACTATATGTGTATAAACCATACGACCCACAGGAATGTGCACGCAGGCATGTTTTTTTTTGTTTTTTTTCCTTGAAGAGGAAAAAAGTAAATGCTGATAAAATCCCCTGTTTTGTTTTTAGCACCGTGTGTCACTGATTAGTGTCTATAATCTGAATCTGCCTGCGGCTTAAAAGGCATTCATTTCTCTCACTTTAAAGTGGTTTTAGAGTATAATTATATTTGTCCTGTTTATCCAGATGATATAGAGAAAAATCAGCAGCACTTTCAACATTTGTAGAAATACAGCTCAGTGGTGTGATGTTATAAGTGATACTCGAGTGCTGGGTGTGTGTATGAGCGTGTGTGTGTATAAGTGTGTGTGTGTCTTTGCTGATCCTGCTACACAGTTTTAAAGATACTAAAGATAAATATATTACATTGCTCTTATGAATTTTGCTGCATAATAAATTCAGTAGAGTTGCAAAATACAGGTAAAGTTTAAATTACTGTCATTTACACACTATAAATATATTACAGTTTTTCCGCTTATAGTATCAAGCCAAGGTAATAAAATGATGCTCGATGATTATAGGTTGGCCTTAAGCAAATACAATTTCATTTTTATTATATGTTTTTCTTTCATTAATATTGGCGTCTCTGTTTATTATATCATAGTCATCGTAAGCGGTTGTAAAGTGTTCATTTAACATTTATAGAAGGAGACAGTCAACGCTTAGGAATAAAGCTACATGGCCAAATGTTTCTGGACACTGCAGCATTACAGCCATGTGTTATTTCGAACTTTCTTTCTTTGCATATCCCACCTTATTAAGTTGGGGTCAGAGCGCAGGGCCAGCTATAATACAACTTCCCTGGAGCAGGAAGGATTAAGGGTCTTGCTTAAAGACCCAACAGTGGCTGGATGGCAGGGGTGGGGCTCAAACTCAGGTCTTCCTCATCTTTAGATCAACAACTCAGCGCATTAACCATTTGAGCCACCACTTCCCGCACAACTGTCAGCGCAATTCTCTAAGAAAGTGGTGGCTCAGTGGTTAAGGTGTAGCTGACTGCTACTCAGAAGGCCATGGGTTTGAGTAGGACCCCTAACCTTCATCTGCTCAGTTGGTTTAAAAAATAGATTATCGTAAGCAGCTTTGGATAAAGGCGTGTACTAAATGCCAGGAAATGTATCCAAGATACTGTAGATGTTACTGTAGTCAGTCATTTTTCTTCTAAAAAGATCAGACTTCTTGTCACTTCACAAAATGTTCTGAGTTCAGCAATTTCATCTAATACTAATGTTCACTTTGAACTGGCTCAGAGAGTCCTCCTGCACCTGTTCAGGCTTCAGGGACAGAACGATCAGGACATAATGAGAGCAAGGTAATCTTTTTTTGTCCAGTTCAAAGAACTGTGATGATGATGATGATGATGATGATTGAGAGCTCACGCAATGCAAAAAATAGTAACACTTGATCATATGTAAATGCTTCTTGTATTAGGGGTTGGTTAAACGGTAACACTGTTATCTGCTGCTGCGACAAGAGAAATACTGCTGTTTTGAAATGTTACACAAACGTTACTCATCTTTAAATGTAAAAAGAAAAGATAAAGAGTCTTTATTCCAAATTGTATAATCAGGTTCAGATTTTTTTTTAGCCTGGCATGAACTAAATAAACCAACCCTAACCCCTAACCCCTAATCTCTAACCCCTAATCCTAACCCTTATTTAAAAAAACCCACATTTATCTATTTATTTAAATTAATTGAATTGACTCAATATTTATTTTAATAGTGACATAATACAATTTTTAAACAGTCTTTATTTTTCTTGATTTGGCTTAGAACAGCTAAAAATATCAAATAACGAATCAAACATGAAAATTTTATAGCTCATAGAGCTCGAAATATTCTGTTATGGATTATTTCACCATGCAATTTCATTGTATTTTATTCTTTTTCCTACTCATTATACCCATATAAGACATTTTTTGGACCTTTGTGATTTCTTCCTATTTTTGCTTTGTATTTATTTGGATGAATTATTAAAGCCTGCGATTTTACTGATGGATTTTCATGTCAGTGTTTGTGCTTTATAAGAAAGAGATAGATGATGCTATTAAATTTAATGCAAAAATTATAATAATTACTCGCCTGTATAAATTTCGGCACCTGATCCACGGCACGAAAGTGAAAGTGGGAGAATGAGTTGATTGTAAGGACCCCGAGGACTCGTTTGCAGTTAAGAGGAAATACAGAACCCCAAATAGGCTTCATTATGCTCTTTACATGGATTACTTCATGACATTAAACCAAGCTCTGTTTCACACAAAACATGCTTTGATTAGCAGTGGGAGACGGTATGAAGAAAGCAATTTCCCAAGCCATGATTTTAGTATTTGTCTGTGTCGCTAAACGTGTTTTAAGGCTAAATTGAGATATTTGCTCAGTTCTGATGTTTTGACGTTTTCTGTTGTTTTAATATGGCTAATATTAGATTTCCAGTGTGAAACTGACTCACATGCGCAAAAGGACAAATTCTGGGTTTCGCGCAGCGTCCTGTCATACGGGACACTAAGGGCCGCATTTACGCATTAGGCATTACAGTGCGATGTGCAGAGGACGACAAAAAAAAAAAAGAGCATTCCTTGAGAAGGAAGAGGAAGAGGAGGAAAAGGGCCAAATTTTTAAATAATATAGTATCTTGTAGAATAGTAGCTGCTACTTCAGTATGGAGTGTGTGGATGTGGATCAGGAGTGGTGGCACTGTGATGTAAACGCCTTCAGCCAAATCGATTACATATCAACTTTTTGTAGTTATGCACTAATGCAGAATAACGCATTAAAAATGACGTGAAAGTTGCATGAATTCCGACATAACCTGCGGTCGCATCACAAACCCCTGACCTGTGTTCGAAATAAAGACCACATATGAAAGTAACACAAATCAGAAATTAAATGATCAGATTCCATGTGGTTTGTGATGTTCACACTGTCATGAGAGAAACAGATTTGAGTCACATGTGGAAGAAAAATTGGATTTGGGCCACATTTGCGTGCAGTGTGTAAAGTGTACCTGAATGTTTACGACCCTGGACCCTGCAGCCAGAGAAGTGCCACCGAGTCTATTAGGGCACATCACGTCTATGCGATAAGCATGAAATATTAATAAGCACTACACATTAAAGTTTTTTTTTTTTTTTTTTTTATAAGCATAACGTTCTAAGAAATGCCATATACTGTAGCTTAACCCGTTTCCTGTATCCTAACTATCATAGCTTCTCATACATGTTTACCCATGTCAAGTCTGTGTCAAGTCTGTGTCAAGTCTGTGTCAAATCTGTGTCAAATCTGTGTCAAATCTGTGTTATCTGTTTTCTCAAAAAAGTTCACAAATCCATAAATATTCACGCTGCTAAATTATTTAGAATCAACAACTGTTCAAAACATTTCTGCAGGGATTTTTACACAGCCTTCTACACAGTCCATGTTCGCTCCGTTTTGACCTTTTTTCAGCAGGTGTTGGTCTTTAATACTGGGAATGATGATAAACCTTGATA
Source organism: Bagarius yarrelli (assembly GCA_005784505.1). Lineage (NCBI taxonomy): Eukaryota > Metazoa > Chordata > Actinopteri > Siluriformes > Sisoridae > Bagarius > Bagarius yarrelli. The sequence goes on along the minus strand of VCAZ01000169.1, from coordinate 226,806 downwards.
TTTTATAAAACCATGCACAGAAAATCACTCACAGTAAGTAATACTTAAGTCATTAAACTGTTGAAAAGAAATCAATAATTGGCCATGTTGCTGTGGGTTAATGCTTCACTCTGAAGGTTGTTTTTGTTATTTTCTAATAACAGTTAAAAGTTATTTTTTTTTAGATTTTTCTGTGACTGAAAACACTTCTGAATGATATGCCGAAGGGATCTTCTCCTTCTCCTGAAAAATCTTTGTTTCCAACAGATTATATAGAAATCTAGGAGAGTTGGAGACCAAGTCATCACCATGAACTCTTCATCACTGCATTTACACTGCAGGTCTCTGTTAAAGATAGCACCATGTTAAAGATAGAACAAAACAGTGGTCCCTTTAGGCGTAGAAAAAAAGAGACTTTGTTTAATTAATTAAAATAAATATATATTTCCTAGGACCGACCTGTCCAGGGTGTCCCCCTCCTGCCTTTCACCCTGTCAATGACGGCTGGGATAGACTCCAGCAGATCCCTGTGACCCCGAATTAGGGGTATAGAAAATGAATGAATGAATGAATATATTTCCTAATATTTCCCAAATGCATAGGAAAACCACTTATTCACTAATACATGTATCCAATTGATATCCAATTTATTACCACGTATAAATGAGGCCTGAATCCGATCTAAAAATATTGGAATCCATGTGCTTTTTTCCTGCTTACACAAAAAAAATCAGAATTGGGTCACTTAATAGATGCAGTGTAAATGTAACCTTTGTCATGTTCCGCTGCCATATTTTTTGCAGTGTCCTGCTAAAAGAGGACATGGCTATTAGGGAATACGGTTGCCATAAAAAGGTTTAATATGTCAAAGTAACATCCACATGATCCAGGACCCTGAAGTTCCCAGCAGAACATTGCCCTGATCGTCCCTCAGTCTTTACCGACTTGTCTTCCTCTTATGTGTCATTGCTGTGCAGCTCTCTATGCATTAAGTTTTCATTTGCTCTGTGTGTTATGAGACATTTCAGAGCCAGCATTAACTTTTCAAGCAATTTGTGCCTCTGTAGCTCTTCTGTGAGATTTATTTCTAGCACCACCAAGCCACCACTGTGGGTCCTTAACCCCCAATTGCTCAGTTGTATAACAGAGATAAATGTAAGTCGCTCTGGATAAGGACGTCTGCCAAATGCTGGAAATGTAAATGTGATACAGTATATTCCTTTCCCCACCCAGAGGCCAAATAATCAGTGTTATTCACATCACTTGTCAGTGGATTTCATTGTTATGGCAGATTAATGTCAGGCAATAAAAAATAAAAAAATCGTAAAAAAAATTAATTCTAAAACAATAATAATAATTTGCACTTCTTAGAGCTTCTATGCAAAACTCGTCTAAACAGTTTCTTTCATTTATATATTGTTTGGCTGCCAGCTGGAAGATGCTTAGAACTAAAACGAGCGCAAATGTTCCAACAGATGCAATGCACACAAAACATCCGAGTCGTTTATGAGGGACTGCTGATAAAACATATTTTAGGTTTTTTTTTGTTTTGTTTTTGTCATCTGTCTGGAGAAAACAACGACTTCAACAAAAGATTTTTTGCTCAAAGCCATTGTTCCATCAGAGGAGAAGTACAAGTACAACTAATAAAAATACTCAAGGGACAGTGGAAGTATTAATGTTGAAAGTAACTTAAATAAGAGTAATAAAGTATCGATGATAATCATATGCATAATCACCATCATGTAGCCATTATTATGAAACCGATACAAACCTCTCTGGGATTAAAAAGGTGGACGTGAGGATGTGATCCTGGAATAACATCCAGGTTAGTTTGTCTAATTTCATGTTGTGATTCAATGTTAATCCCGGAATCATCATTATTAATAAATCGTTTCAGAATCAATGAATTTTCAGTCTCAGCTAATAGATTTTTTTCAGCATTTAATCAGTTAAAGTTTTTCAGTTTGTTTGTGGACAAAAACTAGATTGAGGCAGGTTCGGTCAACACACACTGATGACATCATGGTGGTTATGATTGGTTGTAATTGGTTATGATCAACAGCTCTAGGATCACATCCTACTGGGAAGTAGTGGCTCAGTGGTTGAAGTGTTGGACTGATACCAGAAAGACCAGGGTTCGATTCCCTGCACCACCAAGCCACCACAGTGGGCCACTGAGCAAGGTCCTTAACCCCCAAATGCTCAGTTGTATAAATAGGAGATTAATGTAAGGCGCTCTGAATAAGGACGTCTACCAAATGCTGGAAATGTAATTGTCCTCAGCAAAATCATGTCCACTGACTAAAAATTAACTTAATCATGCGGCCAGTTAAACCTACAATCAAAAGTCTTTTTTCCTCAAAAAATCTACTAAAGTAAATGGAACAAAGTAAATATAACACGTTGCTACCCACCACTGCGCTCCAGAAACTATTAACTCTGTCCTAAAAACAACACAGCCCAACTATTCCTCATGTCTTCCGTATTTATTCAGGTCCCGGTGGTTTATTATTATTACCCCCTTTTTTGGGCTGTAGCTGTAAAGCTATTTCAGAACTCAAACATTTGCCACGGTATGAACCTTTTTTTGTTGCTTGTAAAAAGACGAGGATGGATGAAGCTTCGAAAGCACTGAAGGCATTTTCAAAGCTGCTACTCAGCGGAATATCATATAATCCTGAATTAATGCATCATCTGGGAAAAGATGCCATCAGTTCAAAGTGTGTGAGTTGTGCGCAGGTTCGTTTTTATACATTTCAGAGTCTATTAGCTGTGAGGTCCTCAGTGCCGTTCTCAAAGGTCTCGTTCCAGATCCGTTTTGTTCTCACAGCTGCTGATTACATCAGGTGTGTTGTGAGTTGCAATAGATCAAATTTTTGACATGACTTTTAAATATATACGTTTTTATATAGCGCATAGTAACATGAGCCTTAAGGTGCAGGAAGTACGAAGCCGAATAAATACTAATGAGTGAGAATGTAAAGATCTTGGCATAGATTTTGCAAGTCTTTGGAACGGTAATGAAGCTGTGAACATCATTGAGTTAAAGGCTATTTCTCCAAAGGTCTTGCTTAGGGGCCCAGCAGGGGTAACTTGGTGGTGCTGGGAATCGAATTTGATCTTCCAATTAGCAGTCCAATACCTTAACCACTGCCCTACCACGTCCATCAAGTGGTAAATGTGCTTTAAGATTTCCAGGAACTAATTATTAAGTTGCAGTTGATTACAGTAAAATCAGAGTAAATTATAAAAAAAAAAAAAGATATAACACAGAATGAGCAACCGATTAAAAAAATCCAGCATTCAGGAGAAACCATGTTGGTCTTCACCCTTCCCTGGGGTGGGTGGGAATAATCAGCTCACCAAATCGGCAAATGGAGTAAAACGATGAAAAGTGGCTTCACAAACACACCGCCTGCTGTTGGGTTGTGTTGATTCGTACCCGGTTACCGTTCCTTTAATGACTTTCAGGTGTAGTAAATCACACGGCGCCCTTTCTCTGTTTGCAGGTAGAACCAGCCTCATTAGCATATTCATTAGGGCCAACGTACAAAAACAAGCACTGTTCTATTTCTCACATAATTCCCTGTAGACCCCCTTTTTAGTTTCTGTTGCTTTTGCACATACTTATATAGAAGTCATACAGGTTTTCCGTAGTGCACACTGAAAGACAAATCAAGCAAGGGACAGGAAGCTGAGTCAAACTGAGCCACAGACAAACCTAGGCTGATAACTAGGTTCCTGCATTGATTGTTCTTTCTACAGTCCTAAAAATCTTTACCTAATCACATTTATTAATGGGTTGGCTGAAACGTCGTGATGGATGAGCCTGAAATATTGTTTTATAGTATGCCATTGTGTCATGGCTCTGTTATTGATTGAATGTACTTATCTTTATCATATCAGGTTTATCTGAAACAAAAACCAGTCAAACTCGATAATCCGATCCCACATGAATACATACCACAGTATACTTTAGAACTGACTACACTTAATTGTAGTAAATTAAAGTTGTTGATTGGAAGACCAGGACAACCTGGCTTCGAGCCCCACCACCGCCAGTCTGCCACTGTTGACCCTTAACCCTTCCTACCTCAGGGGCACTGCATTAACCCTGACCCCCACTATGTGACAAATAAAGACATTTACATTTATATATTTTTTTTACAGTATTTATTACATCTTACTATAATATTAACATTTGTCGCATTTGGTAGACACCCTTTTCCAAAGCGACTTACATTTATTTTATTTATACAACTAAGAAGGTCAAGCATCTTGCTCATTGGCCCAGAACTTGGTGGCATTTAAACCCAGGTATTCCAATTACCAGGCCAACACTTTAACCTAGACTACCACTTCCCCTGAATTGATTAAATGTAGTGAATACTGTAGTCGAGTTACTAGAGTAAACTGTGGTAAACTGTATCATTTTATAGTGTTTACTCAAGTATTTACACCTGCTTAAGGTATTCGCCAAACCATAAAAAGAACTGTAGTAAACTGATCTACAATATTTAAAAAAAGTTCCTATATAAGGAACAGGGTTGTTAATAATGAACAGTGCGTTCCAGTGGGAAAGACCAGATTCCCATTTGTAATGAACAGCGATGTCAGATTATTGATTTGACAAAAGTAAAAAAATGTAAGGTGTCTTAGTGGTTAGCACTGTTGCCATACAGCAAGACGGTCTCAGGTTCGATTCCCAGGCAGGGGTCTTTCTGTGTGGAGTTTCTGTGTGGAGTTTGTCCCCCCCCACCCCCCCCCCCCCCCCCCCCCCCACCCCCCCCCCCCCCCCCCCCCCCCCCCCCCCCCCACCCCCCCCCCACACCCCCCCCCCCCCCCCCCCCCCACCCCCCCCCCCCCCCCCCCCCCCCCCCCCCCCCCCCCCCTCCCACCCCCCCCCCCCCCCCCACCCCCCCCCCCCCCCCCCCCCCCCCCCCTCCACCCCAACCCCCCCCACCCCCCCCCCCCCCCCCCCCCCCCCCCCCCCCCCCCCCCCCCCCCCCCCCCCCCCCCCCCCCCCACCCCCCCCCCCCCCCCCCCCCCCCCCCCCCCGGTGATTCTAAATTGCCAATAGGAGTGAGTGTGTGAGTGTGTGTGCGGCCCTGTGATGGACTGACGACCTGTCATCCTGCCTTTCGCCCTTTCATCCACGTGTTAGGGGATAAACGGGTATAGAAGATGAATCAATGAATGAACAAACAAAAATAATGAATGAATAAAAAATGAACGGTTTGTTCTAATGTTGTTTCGTTGAAAGGATTTTGTTTGCATTGCGTAGATTTTTGTTCTGATTTGCGCTGTGAAGGTTTTCACACATACAGTAGAATATAGTTGTAAAAAATGTACTTACATTAATAGTAATGCCATTATTTAATTATTTTACTATAGTACACTCACTATAACAAGTGTATTAGAATTACCCCGATAAATGAACACATCATCATTATTTAATATGGGATGCTAATAATAATGAAACTCTACTGATAACTAGCTTGTTGAATAATTTGGACTTTCGGAAAACTAAACAAAAACTGTGTATTTTATGTCTGTGAGCTCGGATAAGAGGCTGTCAGAGGCAAATCCTGCAGCTCCTCCTGTGTAACGAATGCACCGTAACCCAGTCAATATGCAGACTGTTCTAAACCTCGCTTTGCATCTTTAAAGCCTTCCATTATCTTTAGCAGCTTCGAGTGATGTTCCATCAGCAGGAAAATCATATTTGCGAGAGTGCACGCTCGCCTCGTGTCTCCTCGCATTACTGTCTGCTGGTGAGCCTCTGCCAGTTTACCGAATGAAATTACACCTGCAAGTGATGACACCTCTTTTATTATAATTAGTTTGCATTATAACATATGATGTTTAAACTCCACGCAAATGATGACCGCTTCATCTGATGCTCACATTTTTGGTACGGTATTGCAGATGTTGCCAAACCGAGTAATACAGTTGTAATGCTGGAAGTTGTAAATTTCTTTTACATTGTGTTGCGTCAGCTGCGTGATGAAAAAGGCGAGTCCATCTGGCCAGCAAGGCTGTGAACTCGAGCAGGACAAAATGTGATAATAGTGGTGAGATTTGGTTATGCTGACAAATGGAATATCCACTGCTTACTGCAAATGCTATCAAAGCCTGCAGTGCAGAAAATGCAGCCGTACTGAAGAGCTCTGGGTTTAATGCCCGGAACACACACACACACACACACACAACAGTGCAGTCATGAACATCCAGCAGTCCAAGAAAATCTGTTAGAAGTGTGCAAATATGGAAGTGCACACTTTATTTGATAAGTGCACAAGGGAACTAATGTGCAGTGCAAGTGTGCTAATGTGCAGAATTGGGGCATTTAAGACACATCACCTTACTTTAACAAACACTCACAGTGACATTCTAACACACACCCACAGTGACATTCCAACACACTCTCACAGTGACACTCTAACACACTCTTACAGTGACACTCTAACACACTCTTACAGTGACAATCTAACACACTCTCACAGTGACCCTCCAAACACACTCTTACAGTGCCATTTTAACAGTCTTACAGTGACACTCTAACACACTCTCACAGTGACACTCTAACACACTCTCACAGTGACACTCTAACACACTCTCACAGTGACGCTCTAACAAACTCTTATACTTACACTCTAACACACTCTCACAGTGACACTCTAACACACTCTTACAGTGACAATCTAACACATGCCCACAGTGACAATTTTAACACACACACTCACAGTGCCATTCTAAAAGCCTCACAGTGACACTCTAACACTCTTAAAGTGACATTCTAACACACTCTTACAGTGTAACTTTAACACACACACTCTTACAGTGACAATCTAACACACTCTCACAGTGACACTCTCAAACACACTCTTACAGTGACACTCTAACACACTCTTACAGTGACAATCTAACACACTCTCACAGTGACCCTCCAACACACTCTTTACAGTGCCATTTTAACACACTCTTACAGTGACACTCTAACACATCAATCCATCCATCCATCCATCCATCCATCCATCCATCCATCCATCCATCCATCCATCCATCCATCTATCCATGCATGCTTAAATGCATATAACCAACTGTCTGTTCTCCCTCTTTATTATGTATTTATTTACAATACTTTCATTTATTGAATTGTCTGTTTCTTTCATCCATCCATCCATCCATCCATCCATCCATCCATCCATCAATCTATCCATTTATTTATCCATCCATCCATCCTAAAGTTTCTCTATTTGTCCAGCCATGCAACTTTTCATCCTTTACTTGACATTTCTGTGTGTATCTATACATCACAGTATTTTCTGCTGTCAATTTTTCTTCCTCTCCTCATAAATTTATTTCAGTGTGCTTATTGCACCGTAAAACCTTTACAGCTTTTAAGCTTTTTGCTCCATAATCGTCTACCTGGTGTGTGTCCATCAAATGCTTTAAAAACTCCAACACCTTTATCTCCTTCTTTTTATCTGCCTCTTTTCTCTATCTGTCAATTTCTTGGCCTCCATGCTCCTTCCTCCATGCCGCCTGCCCTCTCTTACATTTCCATTCAGTCGATACGGTGGCTTTCTCCAGACCTTGGAGAAAAGGAGCTGCATTGCACCTGGCCTTGCCATCGCTCTAAATCAGACGAGTGTGTTTACCTCTGCTCCCCGATGCTCTGCCATCTGCCATCTCATAATGCTCCTCATTCATTCAGACTAACCTGCTGATAGCAGTCTGGCTGCTGGAGGACACACCTGCAATCTGTAGTTCTGTAGAATAGTTCCTATCATTCCCTTACACAGGGTCACCGCAATAGCTTCCCAATTTCATGCACCGCTTACCGTGAATGTGTGAGAGTGTGTTATAAAGCTGCCAAAAGGACAATCCAATCAAAGAGATAAATTTTTTATAACTGATAACCAACTGTTTTTTCCATCAGATCCCAGGCATAGATGCTTGATGGGAAAGACATGGCAGCAGACTACAGAACACAACAATTGTTTAGCCTGCATTATGCTAAGTCACAGCTCATATTTTTTTAATGTCATTGACAGGTTCTTTGGGTCGTGGATGAACACCTGCTGTGAAACCCAAGCGGCCATGGCATCCCACTTCCCACCATCCCAATTATTCGATCTCAGACTGTATACATATCGGAGCAACCACCGCTCACCTACTTTGCCATGTCTCCTGTGGATCCTCTGCATGTGGGTCAGCCCAGCTCTAACGGCTCACCCGCACTCACATCCACATTCAATCAAAATCCCCGGAGACATCACACTCGGTGGGCTCTTCCCCGTGCACTCTAAAGGGCCCCTGGGTCAAGCATGTGGTGAGATTAAAAAAGAGAAAGGAATCCATAGAATGGAAGCCATGCTGTACGCACTGGACCAAATCAACAGCGATGCTGAGCTGCTGCCCAACATCACGCTGGGGGCACGGATTCTGGACACGTGCTCGCGCGACACATATGCACTGGAGCAGTCGCTTATGTTTGTCCAGGCTCTTATTCAGAAAGATACGTCTGATATCCGCTGCTCTAACGGAGAGCAACCAATCATACGCAAGCCAGAGCGTGTGGTGGGTGTGATCGGGGCTTCAGCCAGCTCTGTTTCCATCATGGTGGCCAACGTACTTCGGCTCTTTGAGGTGAGTCAATCTTTTGTATGCTTCTATGTGTGTGTGTACTTATTAAGGTCACATGGTCCTTTTAACAGGAAGTACAGAAATTTATTTAGTATTTTTGTTACTAATATGAAGGAAATAAAGCCTTAGAAAATACTACAACTTCACAAATGATAGATCCGGTATGTGAACTAGTGAATCTATTAAACGTCTCAGGATGGACGAGCGGTCTAAGGTGTTGCGTTCAGGTTAAGGCGCAAAATTGTTGATTGGACAACCAGGAAAACCTGAGTTTAAGCTCCACTGCCACCAGTCTGCCACTGTTGGGTCCTTGGGTGTGCAAGACCCTTAACCCTTACTGCTACAGGGGCACTGTATTATAGCTGACCCTGCCCTCTGACCCCAACTTTCTAAGATGGGATATGTGAAGAAACAAATTTTGCTGTGCTGTGAAGTGTATGTGACAAATAAAGGCATTTAGCATCTTAGGATGGATGAATATTTTAAAATGATTCCCCTTTGGTTAGGATTGGCATACAATGTAATGAGCCACTGATGTGTGATTGCTACCAGCGCTGGATGATGACAAAGTTCTATTATTGTCCAAAATATTTGATTAAATCTCAGCTACAATGTTCATCCTAAAGCCACCAATGAAAGGGCAGCATGTAAGGAAACAATACTAGCAATGGCAGAGGTGTGACACTTTGACAAACATGCTAATGGGCAGGAAAATCACCCTTCTAACCTCAATCCGTGCAATGTCTGCATTTACGAGAGCCTGATTTCTGTCTGAACATGCTGATGATATAAGCATGTTCATTATGTCATTTTACATAAACAGCACAGCTGAAATTGTACTGGGGTTATGTTGAAGTGGAAGCTTAGTGGTTAAGGTGTTGGACTACCAATCAGAAAATTGCTGGGCCACTGAGCAAAGCCTGTATCGCCTTAACTGCTCAGTTTTATATAAAATGAGATAAATGTAGGTCGGTTTGCATAAGCCGTCTGAGAAAATTCTGTAAATGTAAAAGAAATGAACAAAATGAAGGGTATATTTCGACAATACACCTTATCTGTGTTGAATCATGTGGTGCTAAAAAATAAAAATTCAGAGGAAGAATCCTGTACTCACAATTTAGCCAAGTCGAGTCAATTTTTTTTCACAAAAGAGGCACTGAAAAAAACAGAATTTCCACAAATCAGGCTGCAACAATAACAAAACCAGCACATGAAATTTCGAAGAAACTGATTAACAATCCAGAAATAGTGCATCGCCAGCCTTTTTCCATTTCAGACATCTTAGTCCTTAACAAAAGACAACGGATCAGCTAATTCAGTCTGGGAGTTTGATTATTCCCAGAGACATTTTGAATCTCTTTTCAAACTCCCAGGACACGTCTCTGGCTCCAGACAGACCTCCTTTACTCTGGTAACTATATACCTTTTTACTGTACTTACTGGATAATTCATAGTAGTTACTGGACAATATGGCTGATAATAAAGAAGTCAATATATATATATATATTTCCTGACTCTTACTTATGTGCAAACATAACTTGCTGATTCTGCTTGATCGTCGTAAGGTAGTTCTTTTTACTATGTTCAGAAACATGCACCGCTTTGGGTCAGATGGTGCAACATAGGTGTGACTTTGGAAATATGTCATCATACTAGGGTTTCCAACCCTACTTTAAGCCAAAACATCCCTGAGACCTGGTCCATTGGTAATGCACTGCAAAAACGGACATTTTCTGACCTAAAAGTCTTGTCCTATTTATTTAAACCTGGTATGAGCATGTAAATTATTTACAGCTGAACTTTTTAGCTTATTTTATTTTTTTCACATGTAAGAAAGAAAGATGGAAGAAGCTTTTGCTGCACTGTTCTATCTATAAAAATAGACTATAAAAAACAATTACTGAAAAAAGAAAAAAAAAGATTTGGTTGATATTGGGTGTGTCTGCAGTCAGAGACGCATGTATGCTGAATTTGTAAGACTATTTGTTGGTTCCCTTAAGAATAATAAAGAACTTGTCAAAGTACTTGATTTTTTCGTACTTACTTTTGTTTTTCGATTGAAGACTTTATTAGCAAATGCATAAGAATAACATTAAAAAAGAACATTAAAAAATGTAACTTTAACTATTACATTAAAAACATCTTTATTGTGTTTATAGCTATAAAGGTTTGTTTCTTAAAATGTTAAATTTTATTTTTTATTATTTTTAACAGATAATTGTGAATAAAGTAAGAATTTCTTGAACTGAGATGAACTAAAAAAACAGGAACTAGATCTAGTTTTTTTTTGCTCTGATTGGACACTGTGCTTGTGCTTTAAACTTGGGGCAGTTTTAATTCATTCATTCATTCATTCATTCATTCATTCATTTATTCATCTTCTATACCCGCTTATTCCCTAATTTGAGATCAAGGGGATCTGTTGGAGTCTATTCTAAGGGGGAAAGGCAGGAATGGGACACTCTGGACAGGTCGCCAGCCCATCACAGGGCACAACACACTCACACTCACTCCTATCTAACATACGTGTTTTTGGACTGTGGGAGGAAACCAGAGAACCCGGAGTAAATGCACACAAACACGGGGAGAACATGCAAACTCCACACAGAAAGAGCCCTGCAGGGGAATTAAACCGGGTCCTTCTTACTGTGAGGCAACAGTGCTAAAGACTAAGCCACCTTGCTGCCTAGTTGTAATTCAATTCAGTTCAATTTCCTTCCGATTCACAGCTTAACAAACTGACAGCTTATTTTTAACGAGGCTTCCACTTTCCAACGAAAATGAGTGGGTAATAAGTTCCACCAAGATTTCAAAAAAGAGCAATTCATTGAAAGGTGATTTTTTATTTTTTTTTGTCATAATATTTTAGGCTATGGATAAAAGCAAAAGCAAGAATAAAAGCTAACACAAATTTGCAAATCTGTTCGTTACACATGAGAAAAAAAATCAATAACACTTTCATTTGAACTCTCCAACTTTTTGAAACTGATGTAAATCTTGTTAATCAGCTTTGGCATGGATGCTTAGCCGATTCCTCCATCGTGGCAAGGCTTGGCTTGGTACCCCAGAGCGGCTGTTAATTGACGAATATATAATAAGTCAGGGTAACTAATCACAGCGACTAATCAGGCCCTCTGCTGTTTTCGGCTCCCTGAGGCTTTAGCTATTGCTTTGGTTTTTATCTCGGTGAAGACGTGAGATTGAGTATCTTTTTTTTTTTATTCGCAAGTTTTCCCTAATTAAATCTTGGGGCAATAAAACGTGGTGTAAAATCGCATCCTTCCTGATAAGCCACTCAAATAAAAAATGTCCGAACTGGCAGGACAGATTGCCGAACCAGTGTCTGGCATCACAAAGCCCACCAATGCAAACTGACAAGTGTTTGATCTACATATCAAAAAATCGGCAGCTTTCTCTGGAGAGTGCCAGCTGGCTGAAACGTGTCCGTGGCCAAGCTGACAGCAGTCTAACACTATAAAAGACCGGCGGAATATTTTATTGAAAAGGTCAGCAGTGTTTCAGAACACAGCCTGTCTTCATCGCTGTAATGAAGTGTGTGAACACAGTGAACAATGATTTAACATTTCAAATAGAGAATAATTCATTACATATGTTCACACAACAGCGCTGCTGAATCCACGATCCAGGTTCTGTCTGCAGGTCCAATCACAGGCTTATGTTATTGTGCTTGTTCTAGTAGTTTCCATGGAAACAACTTATCTGGAGTCAAGTATACTTATCTGTAAGTGTATACTTCAGAAACTTTTTGGAAACTCAGAATTGGTTTAGAAATGGAACCTTTTTCACCTTGTTATTATCACTGAAACTCTGGAATCTGGAAACTGTTTAGGTGTTATTGCTAATGGAACCTTTTTTAGGAGCTTGAAAACCCTTCAGACTTGTTATCATTAGTGGAACATTTCAGTTATCTGGAAATCTTTGCAAAGTTACTATCAATTTTCAAGAACTTGAACTGTTTAGATGCTAATACCAGTGAAACCTTGTGAGGAACTTTTTTTAGAAACAACGAGTCTGTTTAGTTGTTATTACGACTGAAACCTTCTGTAGAAACAATAAAACTGTTTAGATGTTATGGCTAGTTGAAATTTTTTTGGTAACTTTTTTGGGACCTTTTTAGGAACCTGAAAACTCTTTAGATGTTTTTTTCACCAATGGAACCTTTTTTTAAGGAACAATAAAACTGTTAAAATGTTATTACCAGTCAAAACTTTTCAGAAAGTTGAAAACCTTTTAGGTTTTATTAACAGTGGACCGTTTTTTAGGAACCATCCAACCTTTTCATCTATAAAACAGTTTATGAGATAACAGAAACCCTTTAAATTTGGAAATGTTTCAGGAAGTTGTAAACTGTTTAGATGTCAGTAGTTTAACTATAAAACTTTCCAGATGTTACCAATGGATTACCAGTGGATTACCAATGGATTACTAATGGATTACCAATGGATTACTAATGGAATACCAATAACTTTTCAGGAACCAGAACACTTTAAACATTAAAAATATATACCAACAAATATATATTAACATTTAACATTTATGGATGAAGTCTCCAGCATCAGCACAGTCTGTACAGTCTATAACCAACTCGTTTCACTGTTAAATATATCTATAAATGGATAGAAAAGTTATGGCTGCCATTCTTTGATTAAGAAAGTGTGCGCAGTGGGAAAACTGAGTCATATAAAGAAATACAACACTTTAGTCATCAGTTAAAAAAAAACCCAGACACTTTAGAATATGCTGGATAATAATAATCAATTTCATGGTGTATGACACTAAACTGTTGTTGATTATTTTCCTCATCCAGTGCATTATTTCTCACACCACAACTGTATACAACCAGTCTAATACAAGGTACAGCTCTGGTTTATACTTTAGCAGCTGGTTCAAGATCTATTTTAGACAGAGTAAAAGAATGCGTTTGAAGGGGACTTCATTTAGCCTGCAGAAAACAGAGAAGATTGCCAAGGATTGCTTTTATGTTTAAGCATCGCTGCCAAAAGAATTGCTCACTGATCCATGACCAGCATCAGGTTGCTCTCAGAAAAGAGGAACAGGAGGTATGAAGGTTTTGGGGGTTTTTTTTCGGAAAAAAATCAAAGTATCTTCAGGGTAAACGAATCATTTAGACCAGTTCATTAATGGTCCTATCACAGAAGGCCATGTTCCTGGGCTTGTCTCCTGCTTGCTTTCTCTGGCTTTCTCTTTTTCTCCTGAGAGAATGTACACAATCTCTGTGACCAGTAAACAATTATATATCAGCCGCTCCCGCCTGGACTTCCTTTCCACTCGAATCCATCCCACACAGCTCTTATATAAGACAGTAAATTAGAAACGAGGAGGTTTTAGGAGGGAGGAGGACTGAGCAGATGTACAGCTCTTCTGAGTTTTCTTTTCCAGCTTGTTCAAAAGAAAAATTGATTAGTCGGCTCTAATAGAACATAAAGGCAGAATCAGGGCTGGATGTTAGTGTTGAGGTTACTCTTTAAGAAACACCGCCGCTTGAGACCTACAACACTTTACTGCTGGTAATAATGTCTCGATTTTAGCAAATTTCTCACTATAATCATGCTCAGTGATGTGAAGATAATCTGCTGGAGGTTTCTTGGTTTGCTTTCTCAAATACTTTTTGTTTCGTTGATATTGGTGGGGTGATGATGTCATTTGTTGGAGGGTTTGTTGTTTTTAATTACATAAAGAGCAAAGCCAGCATGCAAATAATAAAGGAATCTTTTCTAATACTCAGAAATAGATCATCATAGCTGTGTCTTTTCAGGAACTTTATTCATGTTTGCTCCCAAGGAAACTTTTAAAGAGCTTGGGGTACTTTAGTCTTTAGTATTATTATCAGTGGAACCATTTCAAAAATGTTGGACAATCGTATTAACTAGTAAAACTTCTCGGAAATATTTAGTGTACCTCCATGGGTTCCAGTAACCTGGAAACTTAAGGTGTGTTCAAACGGAGTAGGAACATTTTCAGGAGCTTGTGCTTTCACTGGAACTCTAATACTCATACAGTACATGTTATCACCATGGCAACCTTGGTTCAATGAGAGGAACATTTCAAGGAACCTCAGAAACTTTCATGTTCATTTCAGTGGTGCAGTTTTAGGAACCTGAGAAACCTGAACTTATCAACTTCATATTTAAATCTGAATTTGAATTTACATTTTCATTTCTTAAATCACAAACGAAGTGCAATATACAACCCAAATGTGTTGTATATCAAGTGCTACGGATTTAAGTAAGATGTTGGTTCTTCAACCAGTTCCTGAAGACAGCCAATCACATTGAATAGAAGTTTATTCCACCACCCTGGTTCCAGAAAAAGAAAAGTCTTGAGGCAGATCTACATTATATCAGAAGTAATGGTGGGACGAGTCGTTCGGCGTCTGTGTATGTGAGGAATGTGTGCAGTGACACCAAACTGTATCTGAGGAATATGTTTAGTGAAGTAATAATTAGCTGCCACTCCAGTTTTGGCTTTGCAGGCGAGTATCAGCATTTTGAATCCAATGAGCGCAGCTACCAGAAGCCAATGAATGAAATGTAGCAACAAGGTGGTGTGGTAGAACTTTCGGTTTTTTGAACGGACAAACCTTTTCAGGAACTGAAGATATTTAGATGGTTTGAAATAGAGGAAGCTGTTTACAAACTTGGCCGGTGTGAAGCAATTTTGATAAAAGCTTTCAGCAACTTAAATTTTCAGCGATGATTTAGATGAGAGAGAAGTTACTCACACATCATGTCTAGAGATTAAGCTATTCATGAAGAATATCCAAACACATCAGACTGTTTATATCAGGTTTGTGCTATAACTAATGAGCATTAAAGTTTTTCTCTGTGGGTTGATCCTAGAAAAGAACGATGTCCTAGCGGTTCAGAGGAAATGCAAATGAGGGAGACGGGGAGGGAGGCTGTCTTGCAGTCGGGTGGTCCATGACTGGCACGGTTGGCAGTCATCAGTGCCATATGAGAACATCTGTCTTAAGCAAAGCCTCTAATTAGACGTCCAAAATATACAGCCTAGAAGCAGGAAAGAGACAAAAGCATGGAGTCCAGCAGAGCCGAGAACCAACAGCTTCATTAAACCAGACCCTTTTTTACGTCTGAGTACAGAGAAGCAGCAGACCGCTGCCTGTCATTATTCCGGTTCGAGGCCTACTCGTTCAAGCGCAGACAAAACCCCGCAATCGCCTCGTTCTGTTTATCAGGTGTTCGTTTTCCTGTTTGCTGCTTTTAATGTGCAAAGCATTTGTTCGATGCATGTTTAGCATGACAAAAGTCTGGGTGCTGATGTGCGCTGGAGTGTTCAGCTGCGTCGCTCGGCTCGGAACACTGCAATATCATAAAACAAATTGTGTGCACTCAGAAGTGACAACATTGGTGAGTTTTACAGCCTTTGATGTTTTACCGGACAGGTGTTCGAGTGTCGCACGGTGGTTGTGTCGATCTGTCGTGTCGGGTTTTTTTTTTGCTAATGTTTATTTAATGATTTTGCAGAACATTGGTAAACTTTGTCATTTGTGGCGCCCACTGTTGCCTGTGAGAGGAAATGCAATGACAATCCAAACACATTCACGTCTGTAAGGTGCAGAAAATAGTGCTTTTTACTAGTCACTGGAATTCACACAAGCAGCTAGCTTAACATCTGGATATTTCCTTTAAAAAAAAAAAAAAAAGCTTGGAAACCAGACAGTAGCAGGGGCATCCGCAGTGCGTATTGATCATGTGATGACATCATCTGTGTTTAATTGTTTTAATAAAATTGGTAAGTGGTAGCTTAGTGGTTAAGGCGCTAAACTGGTGATTAATTTCCATTACCACCAAGCTGCCATTGCTGGGCCCTTGAGCAAGGCCTTTAATCATTTAAGTGCTTAGTACAAATGAGATGAACGTAAGTTGCTTTGGATATGGGTGTCTGCCAAGTGCAAAAACTTCTAGGTAACAGAAGAAACATATGTTACACAATCAGACATTATGCTATTACATGCATAATATGTTTTATTATTATTATATTACCTTAGTTCCATAACGATATACCAGACTCGAGAGGCAGATCCGTTAAACCCAGATGGGGGCATTTATTGCAGATTTAGCCTGAATAGCAGGTATATGATATTGTAGGAGCTTCAGGAGGAGATGATCAGCTGGACCAGGAGTGGTGGAGACAGGAACAGAGGACGTAGACGTCAGAGAACTGGATTGCAGGTGATATCCGACACAGAGGTGAGACTAATTAGAGTAGAGTGCTGAAAGGATTGAGTGAGGATCTAACATTTATAGCATTTGGCAGACCCCCCTATATAGCGCGACTTACATTTATGTCTTTTATACACAACTGAGCAATTGGGGTTAAGGGCCTTGCTTAGGGGCCCAACAGTGGCATGCTTGGTGGTGCTTGGAATCAAACCCCGATCTTCTAATTAGCCCAACAACTTAACCACTGTACTACCACTTTCCCATCTTGGTGTACCGTGTACAGTTCTTAGATTTAGTGTATTTATTTACACTGTATAAGGAGGTGTAGAGCTGCACTAAAGTTCTCCTGTGATTATAATATTTGAAGGCAGCATCAATGAGACAAATAAAAACAAACCCAACAAGGTAGACATTGGCTGATCATGGTGAGACATAGAACATCCTAACACATTAGGATAATCGGTCATGCCAGGACGGAAAGGATACAGGAGCCAAATCAAAACCTCAAATTATTTCTACACAAGAGTAGGGCATGCTGGGAATTTAATGATGTGAAACAACCTGCCTGAAATAAAAAACAATTACTTTTAGATTTACGGCATTTTGCAAAAGGCCTCGTCCAGAGCGCTCTACATTTCTCTTCAATTAGGCAGCTGAGGGTTAAGTGCCTTGCTCAGGGGCCCAGCAGTCACAGTTTGGTGGTGCTGTGAATAGCCCAACACTGTAACCTCTGAACTACCACTTCCTCTTTTTTTAAAGCAATGCTTGATGTTTTTAATGGATATTTAATTGTTTAGCCTAGTGGGGGTTCTTTCTTGGCTTTTAGGTTAATTTGGATTGAAGTTTTGTCAAATATTCATCTTTTTGTTCTCATAATCGTAACACCCCAGCTATCTATTCGTTGTCTATACCCGCTTATTCACGATCGGGCTCAAGGGGATCTAACTAAAACACCACGATGAGTAATAGAACTAGTACTTAAATACATACACGCACACACACACACACACACTGAATCTTTCTTTCTCACAAAATTGTACGTTCACCACCATACACAAACACCATACCTCCAATACGCATCATATACACTTTACACTCCAGAGTCAGGGGCAGTTTTTGTATTATTTTCCGAATAAGTAGACATTCACACCCCAGTCCAGGGCTTCAATGTCCCAACAGATTTCTAATATCGCCATCTTTCATCTTTTAGTGGGGCAGATGGACGGAGCTGCTGAGTGACTCAGAACGTATGACATTTTAAATACAGCTTAAGAAAATCTAGGCAGAATAATATGCTTTGATGTCCAATAAACTACTAAACCTTGTGTAGATATATCGCTACATCATTACTATCATATCGAACAGGACCCAGGACCATGAATATGTATGAATGTGCACTTTGGAAACTCCCCTATGTCCTCTTGCTATTGCTAAACCCTAAAAAGCTAGTTGATTGCTAGGTAGCCTTGTGAGGCAGATTCTAGCCGTTAAACAGAGGTTTTTCTCCCTAACATTAAGAGGCTTTTGGACTGATGCAAAGGACCAGAAACAGAATCTTAGACTCTTTAGGTGTTGGTTTTTCAATCCGTTAGCATCAGATTCGACTCTGTGGAAAGGCTGTTTATAACAATACAAACAGCAGCAATAATCAGAAGTCCAAACATTAAAAAATGCAACCAACAATGCAACCGGTTTACAAATTCGCTGTGTTTTATTATTCATAGCACAACTTACCTCAACACTTTACAGCCAAACTTTTGTGGACCCCTTTCCAGCACACACACTTATAAATGCATCTTCCCTAAACAATTGCCACAAAGACTAAAGAACAAAGTTGTCTAGAGAGACTCAAACCTTGTTTTAGCATGACAGTACCCCTGTGCACAGAATGTTGGGTAAGGAGGTGTTGTGCAGGACACTCAAGATTTTCTACTCCAATCAGAAGATCTTGAGTGTCCTGCACAACACCTCCTTACCCAAGATCAGTGTCTGATCTTACTAATACTATTGTAGCTGAATGATCAAATCCCCAAAGTCACATGACACAATCATACTTAGGTGTTCCGATACTTTAATCCGTACAGTGTATGTTATCTTCTATAACACCAGAAGGATTTGACCATTCTTATCCACTCAGGCAATTCGCTTCTGGAAGATCTACCTCTGAAGGCAATTTATCTTCTGCAGATGATTCAGAACGCAGCTGCATAAATTGTTTTTAAACTACAAGAATATTCACACACCACCGCTGCTGCGCTCCATCCACTGACTCCCGGTAGCAGCACACATTTGATTCAAAACCCTGATGCTTGCCTACAATGCCAAAAACGGAGCAGCACCCTCCTACCACCAAGCACTCATCACTCCACGCATTGCCCGCGCTCCCTTAGCTCCACAAGCACAGCTCGACTAGTCCCAGCATCTCCTAAGACTTTTCTCTGTTTTTGTACCAAGATGGTGGAATGAACTTCCCATTAATGTCAGAACAGACTCAAAATACTTTTGTAGGTCACTCTGGATAGAAGGCATCTGTTAAATGCTGTAAATATAATATTAAAGTAACAAATAAAATTATTGGAAATAATGGCACATTAATATCTTATGCTATGCTTTACCAATGCACAGTGCTGATTGGTTAATCCTGTTTCTCAGCACAGCGGCTGTTAGCCTTTCTGACTATAATTTTTCACATTTATTTAACATATGAAATAATAAAATACATGGATAATGACTGCTTTGCCCTTTAATAAATACCGTTACGGCACAAAACAATGTTTTCATCAAATATATTTTAGCTGTGCTTTACATGTGTCTCGTTATTCCGAAATAAAGAGGCTTTTGGAACTGTCGTAGAGATGTTTTAAGCTTGAAATGAGAATAAGTGATGTCTCAGGAGACAATTAATTAGTGTGTTCAGCCAAATGAGGGACCTCTTGTGGTCGGAGGGAGAAATGCAGATATTTTAGTTTTTCAATGCTAATCGCTAAGAACAGAACCTTTAAAACAGTGTGTCCCAAATGTTTTCTGCCAGGCTCCATATTTGCAGGATACACACACATACAGGCATAAAGACACTTTCAGAAGGATTTCTATCAAACATTGTAATTCATTAATGGTTATTAACATAAGTGTGTGACGAATTGCTTTCATTTTTTTTTTTTCTAAAGATTTTTTGGGGGAATTTTGCCTTTATTTATAGAACAGACAGAGATGAAATGGGGAGAGAAAGAAAGGAGGGTGGGACCGGAAAGGACCCGAGACAAAATCAAACCCGGGGCACAACTGCGTGTTGGTACCTTAACCCGCTACACCACGCCGCCGGCCAGAACAAGTCACTTTTAAAGTAGAAGCGTTGCTTTGTGCTGCAGGGCCTCTTAAATCCAGTCCGTTGAACATGAGCGGCACACAAGTAAAGCATTCGTATGGGCTGTAACCCACACAGCGGAATCCATATTCATACAGCGAAATATTAAAGGAACCTTCACAGTGCGCAATGATGACGGCTAGAGGGAGAGTCAAAGCTGCGTGCTGAACACTGCCAGGCGATGCGGTGCGGCACAACATGATATATAATTTTGCCTCATTATTTTTGAATAAGAAAAATTCTAAATATTGGTGCATTTATATAAAAATCGGTTTTTTGAGCTTTATACTCAAGAGAAGTCTGGGCAGGTGAGGATATCTGCTAGTCAATTAGTTCAGTTTAGACACTCATGAATTTGGATTTTAATATTATATATATAAATAGATTTTTTTTCAGTAGATTTGTGCAGCCAGATCTTCAGACACAGCAATGTTTAATGGCCAAGTGGGAGTCTGACTGACAAGTACGGCAACCAATCATGGTTTGTTTTATTACAAACCAGTCATAGATGTACATGTTTATTGTTTATTGTTCATTCACATCATTTAAAAAGACCAGCATTTAGTTGATCCTTAAAAGGTTTAAAAAACTCATCGGACATTTCTACCAGGCATTCCAGGTAAAATTCGAACCCATCAGAGTAAGTTTTAAAATCGCAATGGTTTATGGACATGGCGTCTGAAGCTGATAAACATAGTTTAAATATACTGTAGCTACTTGTAACCAATTGTACTGCCTTTCCATTCAAAACTGTTGTGTTATGGTAAAGTATTGAATGTAAAACTGGCAGAAAGTCCATACAATAGAAATAAGACATAATATCACTTATGTAAATTACTTTCTACTGTGCTGCTGTGGTGCAGCAAAGCTCAAAAAAGCTACATAAGAACAACCTCCTGTAAGAACTCTGTCTGGATTGCTGGGTGTGTTTCCCTGCCAGGCCTCCGGCGGGCAACAGAGAGACTTTCTTTGCCATTGTTTAAGTCCATGTGCTCAATTTTTGTTTATGTCATGTCTTTATTGGTTCAGTTTGGTCATGTGATTTTTCTTGTTTAGTTGATTTTTTTCCCCGCTTTAGGTTAGGTATTTATACCTCTGTGTTTTAGTCTGTCTTTGTCTTGCTTTGTTGTGTGTCACTGTCTATGTCTGTCATGTGATGCTTCAGGTTCGGGTTAAGGTTCAGGTCTGGTTGTGTTAAGTTTACTTTTAGGTTTTTGTGTTCTGTTTATTTGTTTGTTTGTTTGAGAAAGTGCTGCATTTTAAACCGCCATTAAACGTCCCATAATAAGTTAGATTCCGACTAATCAGCATTTACAGATGTGTTTGACAGATGTTGTGTACAGTACAGTCATTAGTAATGAAAAACTGTCCTAGCTTTCAGTTCTTAAAAACAGATATCAAACGAGGCTTTTAGACTCTGCTGAAACGTCAGAAACGCTGGCACCTTCCTGATGACGTCCCTAGGAACAGTTTGCTGCTGTGTATTGAAGGGACTCTGCCAGAGGAGACAACAGGCTTCACGTGACAGGAGTGTT
>VCAZ01000169.1:157548-200048 GCA_005784505.1 Bagarius yarrelli | reverse complement strand
AAGGTAAGGTAGGTAATGTAAGTTAAAAATAAGGTAGAGTTAGGTAAAATAAGGTAAGATAAGGTGAGGTAAGCTAAGGTGAGGTAAGCTAAGGTACAGTAAGGTAAGGTACAAGAAGGTAAGGTAGGTAATGTAAGGTAGGTAAGGTAAAGTAAGGTAAGGTAAGGCATGTAAGGTAAATAAGGTAGAGTAAGGTAAAATGAAGTAAAATAAGATAAGCTAAGGTAAAGTAAGGTATGGTAAGGTAAAGTATGTAAGATAGGGTAGGTAATGTAAGGTAGGTAAGGTAAAGTAAGATAAGGGGTATGTAAGGTAAAATGAGGTAAAGTAAGGTGAAATAAGGTAAAGTTAGGTGCGGTAAAGTAAGACTGATTTATTAATGTTAAGAGATGGAAATTAGTCACATTTCATTTGGAAAAACTGTATCAATGCACACATACAGGCACAAATGCAAAATTATTGGCACCATTTAAAAAAATCATTGCTGAGTGTTTGATTTCTTCAAGGATGTCAATATTTTCTGAGTTGACTATATGTTCTGTTTGCCTACAATTAAACAAAAGACTATATTTATATAGTATATAAATATATATGTATATACTTATACAGTACAGATTTAAACTAACATTAAAACAATCTACTAATATAGAAAACAAAAGGTAACAAAAGGACACCCTTCTAAGGAACTGTGTATCGATGCTGCATGTTTATTTTCCTAAAAGTGGCCAATAATTGTAGACTATATTGTATTCTTTCATACACATTAATACAGCTACTTCATTTTGCATAATTATTGGCACCCTTTTTTTTTGCAAAACTGGGTGCCAATGCACACGATTGATGTAACAGCTATTTTGATGATGTAAATGTTTTTTTTTTTTTACACTTGAGGTGAAGCTC
Organism: Bagarius yarrelli; assembly: GCA_005784505.1. Classification (NCBI taxonomy): domain Eukaryota; kingdom Metazoa; phylum Chordata; class Actinopteri; order Siluriformes; family Sisoridae; genus Bagarius; species Bagarius yarrelli. The sequence goes on along the minus strand of VCAZ01000169.1, from coordinate 199,148 downwards.
AGAGGTTTTTTACAACTGAAATAGTTTTGTGTTTATAGTTTTACTCGCTGATCCTAAACACAGCCTACGTACATTACACAGGTTTTATTGTTGCTTGTTAAAGTCACCCCCAATGAATCTATAATACATAATGCGTATATATGTGCGCATATATACATACTGATCTAATCTGCTTGATGTTGCTGTGAATAAAGAGTTAATACTGTGCTGAATGTGTTTTTTTTTCCAAGGCTGTGAAATGGCTTTGAATCCCTTTTTTGACTAAAACCGCTCTAATCCTCAGCGGATAATCTGTCAAATGGCTTCCTCTCGTGTTCTTTTCACCACACACACCACTGTGTTCCTCTGCTCACTGACCCACATTCATAAAAGAAAAAAATAAATTAAAAATCAGAAATGTTCATCCTAATATTCAGTTCTAGAAACATTTATATAGATGGTAAACAGCTGCCCCAAAATTATGCATTTCTCCTCTTTGCAAAAAGTGTTTTAGAAAATTCCTATATTTTTATATAGGATAAAATAGGAGTGAGTGTGTGTGGTGTGTGTGAGTGGGGGGCCCTGTGATAGACTGGTGACCTGTCCAGAGTGTCCCCCTCCTGTCTTTTGCCCTTTCAGAGACGGCTGGGATAGACTCCAGCAGATCCCTATGACCCCGAATTAGGGAAAAAGCGGATATAGAAAATGAATGAATGAATGAATGAATGAATGAATGAATATTTCCTTACATATTGGAATACATTGCAATAATTCAAATAAAAAATAAATAGCTGAAAAAAATACAACAAATGCATAGACAGAGACGCCCTTATTTTTTCTGCCATTTTTGCTTCTGAGACAATGACTGTATGTGTCAGTGACCACTACAGGAGCCGAGGAGGAAGTCATTTAACACAAACTGAGGAGTTTTTAATTAAATATTACTGTAAACTTATGTATATTTATTGATACTTGAGGTTACAGTATCGATACACTACCATGAAGAAAATATTACAATAGTTAGCTGTGTATCAGTATTTTTGCACAGCCCTAATATGTAAATGGGAATATCATTGTGGAGAGCCAAACACAGCTATAAGAAATTAAAAAACAATTAATTATCATACTGAATTTTGGTTTTTAGGACCTGTAGAAGACATTTTTTTTTTTCATTTTGTTTGGAAATCAAACGGCCAGAGAAATGGTTTAATAAGCGAGTAGGTACTTATGTAAATTAATCACGTCCACCAGCCTGAACCAGCACTGGTGCGTCAGCAGGCACATTTAGGATTTTTATTTGATTTATCTATTTATTTTTATATGTATTTCTTTAATGGAGAATTACTTAGCATTGTAATTAAAGCCATGACCAGTCTGAACCCGCTTCTGAAAATACACTCGTATCGGCTGAAGTGTTAATGCGTCTGCGGATTCAAATTAAACGGTTTACTATTTTTAATTATATTAGTATAATTCAAAATTCATTTTGGATATAAATTAGGGATGGTTTTAGTCATCATTCTGTCAAAAAAACACATGCACTTTGAGGTAAACAGACTCTTCTTTCATTTAAATTGCACTTTTATTATGATTAAAAATTTGGCTCTTCTTGTTAATTAAACCTAATCAGTTAAGTGTGAGAGTGTTGCACTTAGTTCAAGTAGATGGTTCAGAGAGGCTGTCTGAATAACTAATTATCTTAGAACACTCTGATCTGCAGACACAGCAACCCAGGCAGTGTTCAAAACCACCTCTTTATTTATTTAATTATATGTATTTATATAGTAACTATATCATATAAAGTGTATTAATAAATATCAGTTTTAATACATTCATCATTCATTTATCTTCTATACTCGCTTATTTCCTATTTCGGGGTCACAGGGATCTGCTGGCTGTCTCTGAAAGGGTAAAAGGCAGGAAGGGTACACCATGGACAGGTCGCCAGTCCATCACAGGGCCACACACACTCACACTCACTCCTATGAGCAATTGAGATTCACCAATCAATCTAACATACAAACAACAACATATTTTGGCCTGTGGGAGGAAACCGGAGAACCCAGAGTAAACCCACACAAGCACAGGGAGAACATACAAACTCCACACAGAAATACCCCTGCAGGGGAATTCGAACCCTGAACCTTCTTGCTGTGACACAACAGTGTGAACCACTAAGCCACCATGCTGCCGATTTTTAAGCAATATAATATAATATTTTTAAAGGATTTATAGAATTAATAATATTTATTCATATAATTTTAATGGTACTGGTAAGGAAAAGTATGTAACTGCAACCTACATACAACTGCAACTGCAGGGTTCAAACATAGATGGCGACAAAGAGGCTAAACTTACTTGACTGTAGCTTTAAAAATAAAAACATTAATTAACATTTCAAATATTTGGTAGGCGTCTTTTTCCAGAGCGACTTACTTTTACCTCTTTTATACAAATGAGCAACTGGGGCTTAAGCGGTCCAATTAGCGGTTCTACACTTTAACCACTGCGCTACAAACTTCCCCCAACAGCATAAGTTTACAACACAACGGAAACAAGCTGCAACACAACAGAATGAATTGCAGTTGTTTTTACTGGCGTTTTGGATGCTTTACTTCATTTTAAAAACTTTAAAATATCAAAATGTGGGCAAAAATATCACTTGTGTGTGACAGACTTTAAAAAGCAAACGAGTTCCTAAAACAACAAAATAAATTCACAACACAACAGAAATCCGCTGAATTAAAAGGGGTCTGTTGGTATGCGGAATCGGCCTTAAAGTGCATTAACATTAAAAATACATTTTAATATTTTGCAGCTTATGTTAGGTTTTTAAATGTCGTTGTGTTGTGCTGGACTGGACTGGACCACCGCACTCCGTACTTTACTAGGGTTATAATTGCAAATTTAATAAATGTATTTATTAGGCAGGCACATTTACTCAAAGAGACTTACAAATAAGGGGAATGCAAGTGAAGGGTTAGGTTAAACATAGGGCAATAAAATAGTGCCACTATTAGTGTAGAGATGTAAGAGCTAGCAGCTTTTTATTGAAGTGAAAATGTAAAGTCCATGTCCCTGCAAAGAACAGACTGGTGTACGAACATCGAATGGGTAAAGGTTAAAGCAAGTCGTTAAAAACTATTGAATGTATAACGTCAACTTTTTATATTATATGACAGGGATTCATAGTTAGATATTATAATATAATAATAATATAATAATAATAATGATAATAATATTCAACTGTATTGTCATTGTGCATGTACAGAGCCAATATAAGCCCTTACTGTAGACAGGCAAATCAATAAAAAGACAATACGTCATTACACGACACAGCATGTCCAGATTTGCATAAACTATAAAGGATCATTTTTTTTCTAAATAAATTTATCATCATTATGACATTATTTATGTATCTGAGGGAGAAACAGTCTGGAAGAATCTAGTGTGTGAAAAGAAATTGCTGGAACACATAATGTTAGTAATCAGCAGAATCCCAGGAAGCAGATGATCTTTCAGGATGAAATATTACCTTTGCGAAGGAAATGTCTGTACACGGAAACACAGAACAGTGGGCTTTCAGAAAAATGCTGTTGAATGTGAAAAAAAACCATAATACGAGATGAAGTTGGGATTAAAAAAATGAAATATATATGAACAAAATGTGTTAAAAGTAAAAGTTAATGATAAAAAATGCATTAGTTGATTGTATGTTAAGGGGAATTTAACTCATATCATTTATTCATTTATTCATTCATCTTCTATTTCCGCTTATTCCCTAATTCGGGGTCACGGGGATCTGCTGGAGTCTATCCCAGCCGTCTCTAAAAGGGCGAAAGGGCAATTTAGAATTACCAGTCAATCTAACATACATGTTTTTGGACTGTGGGAGGAAACCGGAGAACCCGGAGTAAACCCACACAAGCACGGAGAGAACATGCAAACTCCACACAGAAATACCCCTGCAAGGGGAATCGAACCCTAGACTTTCTTGTTGTGAGGCAACAGTGCTAACCACTAAGCCACCGTGTTGCCCTTTCATATTTTATTCTAAACAAATAATTGTAATCATCTTTTTAATCATCAATCATTTCTATCTGATATTCAGATTTATCTGTGTCTCCTTTGTTTAAAGATTCCTCAAATCAGCTATGCCTCCACAGCCCCGGAGCTCAGCGACAACAACCGCTACGACTTCTTCTCTAGGGTGGTTCCTCCAGACTCGTACCAGGCTCAGGCCATGGTGGACATCGTAAAGGCGCTCGGCTGGAATTATGTCTCTACACTGGCTTCCGAGGGCAACTACGGAGAGAGTGGCGTGGATGCGTTTGTTCAGATCTCTCGAGAGGCAGGTACAGTAATGCCCACTGCAGAAACATCTCCATCTGGTCTATTAGAGCTTAAAATAACAGATGTGAAGTAATCTCAGATTTTAACATCGGGTAAAATTTATCCTGTGACAAACATCAGTTAATCAACGAGCAGGCTTGTACATAAAGAACAAGCCTGCTGTAAACGTACTGGCAGTAACTTAACCAGCCTGGTGCTTTTTGGTGTGAATACAGGAGGGCAGGAGAGGGTTTTTTTTCTAGAATAAAAATAGATCATGGGTTAAAGGTGTAAGCAGGAAGCAAGCCAGCAAACTACTTCTGGAGAGCAGAAAGACACAGAAGTGTGTGTATAAAAATTTCAAGATAGATTCTTGGGTAAGGTAATTACACTAGCATGAGTGAAGCAGGATGACACATGGGGCTTTGTATCAAAAATTTAGATACATTTCAGGGTAAATATATAATAGAAATTGATTTTATGCACTATATTGGCAAAAGTTTCGTTACCAGCACACTCACATAAGTGCAACCACACTGTTGTCTAGAATGTCTTTGGGAAAGTGGTAGCTCAGTGATTAAGGTGTTAACTGCTACCTACTTTGATTCCCAGCACCACCAAGTTGCCACTGCTGGGCCCCTGAGCAAGGCCCTTAACTCCAATTGCTCAGTTGTATAAAGAGATAAATATAAGTCGCTCTGGATAAGAACGTCTGCCAAATGCTGAAAATGTACATGTTTTTGTATGCTGTAGCATTATTTTAATTTTTATTGTAACTATGCCCGCATTTACACCGCACATATCCGCTTATTTCCCCAGATCGGCAGAGATGGGATTTGACCCATGACAGTGTAAGCAAAAAAAACCAAACAAAAAACACATGGATTCCTATATTTTCAGATTGGATTCAGGCCTCATTCGTATGTGGCAATAAATCGGATATGAATCAGATACGTGCGTTAGCGTATCCATCAGTGCGATTTGAACGTCATTAAACAAGAAACGGTGGTGCGTGACGTCAACTCATATGGACACCAAATGCGATAATGTAAAAATATAAAACAACTGTGTGTTTTTGATTATTATTAATTTTGTTCACTGTAACAAATGTTCGAGACTCAGATTAGAGGCAGGGGCAGTTTTAACAGTCCACGATTAAACACTCACACACACACACCAGGGTCTCTTTCTCTCTCAGCGGTTTTCCCCCTAAAGAAAGCATTTTTTGCCGACCTTTAAATATAATGCGGAAGCGACATACTGAATAATCATTTCATCTTAGTCCATCTATTATCGCACTATTTTACTTTATTTTCTAAATTGGCCATCAAGACCTGCAGTGTAAATGCAGCCTAAGAGACCCAAACACTGTTCCAGCATGACCCTGCCCCTGTGCACAAAACCCCTGAGCTTTGTACGGTGTGTTCTGTTGGAGTCTTGACCTCATACCTACTGGACACCTTTGGCAAAACTGGAACACCGACTGCACCCCAGACTTCACCTGACATTAGTGTCTGATCTCACTAATACTATTGTGGCTAAATGTGTAAATTCCTAAAGCCAAAATCCCGTGAAAATCATTTCCAAATGTGTGGAGTTCATTACAGGAGTAAAAGTGAGATTAAATCTGGAATTTGATGGTCCAGAAACACATACAGATATGATGGCCAGGTGTCCCAAAAAATAACAGGACAGCAAATACATGTGTGTTTATCTATATCTATCAATCTATCTATCTATCTATCTATCTATCTATCTATCTATCTATCTATCTATCTATCTATCTATCTATCTATATCTATCTATCTATCTATCTATCTATCTATCTATCTATCTATCTATCTATCTATCTATCTATCTATATATATATATATATATATGACATCAAAAGAAGATCTTAGAGCCATCTCTCTAACATCCCATTTCTCTAAACTTTGATCTCTGACTAGATTATTAGGCTGGAGGCATTTACAGAAATAAACTAGATAGATGTCCATCCCGCTCTCGTCTCACAGAATATACCCGAGTTCTACTTTGACTCGTCTTCATTTGGCTTCATTTAATTGCCTTTCAACTCGAGTGGTTTTTTACTTTCCTTGGGAATGAATGTTTGTAAATAAGTCATATTTACTACCGTAAGTGGTATAAATTATATTTATGATCTTATTCTGTATTTGTGCATCAATGACACAATGGATCTTGTCCACGAGGTCTAATACGACTTACTAGTGGGAAATATATTGTAAAAAGAGAGACCATAAATGTGCAGTAAGGAGAATTTAAAAACATTGGAATTTGATGTTGTCAGTGATATTAAATTTATATATATATATATATCTATATATATCAACATCTGGCATCTTTGACAGTGACATATATTTCTCTGTTTATTTAAGTCAGTAAGGCAGACATATATATGCATTTTAGTTACATTCTGTCTTAAGCCTTCAATACAAAACAAAAACGTCGAAAAAAAAACACCGTAAAAGGACATAAGAGGGACAAAAAAATTTGACGAAAAATAATTAATTTTGACACCTTAACAAGAAATAACAAACAAATGACAAATAAACCGCCTAAGTGTTTATAGATATGGTTATAGTTTTAACATTAATTTTGCTATATTATATGCAAATATAATTTTCTATTATAAACCTGGACACCATTTTGTCTCTTTGTCGCTTTATTCTTCTAAAAATATAAAAAATATTTGTAATAAACAATTTACAACCACAGAATGTAGTAGGTTAACAGTATGATTTGGTTTTTTAGTGACAAAACAGACAAAGGTTAAGACAATAAACTAGATGGACGAAAATATCAGGACACCTGTCTATTACATTGTGTGACTGTGAGAATTTGATCATAGAATTAGTGAGATCGGACACTAGTATTGGAAAAGTAGGTCTGGGATGAAGTTGGGTGCTGGTCCATCCTAAAGGTGTTTAGTCATGTCTTTATCTGTCACATGTAGTGTCATAACAGTTAAATTATTTGTTCGCATATCCCATCTTAAAGTTGGGGTCAGAGCGCAGGGTCAGTTATGATGCATTGCCCCTGGTGCAGGAAGGGTTAAGGGTCTTGCTCAAGGACCCAACAAAGACTGGCTGGTAGTGGAGGGCTTAAACCCAGATCTTCCTGGTCTTCAGATCAACAACTCAACACCTTCATCATTTGAGCCACCGCTGTCAGAGTCAGAGTCAGGGTTCTGTGCAGGAGATGAGAGTTCTTCCAGTCCAATCAGAACACAGCTTGTCTTCATGGAGATCAGGGGTTTTGTGCACAGGGACATTGTCATGTTGGAACAGGGTTTGTTTCTTATCTTCAGTAAAGGAATAATGTCATGCTACTCCACTGCTAATTTAGTGGAGACATAGCTGTAGGTGTGCTGGTAAGGTGTCCATAATCTATTTGGCTATATAGGGCACATAGAGAGAATGATCTAAGGGTGTCGTTTAATAAAAAAATAAATATCTGTAATAGCTAGCTGTTTTTTTTAATAATAAATCAAACAAATATCAGCTTGTAATGTAATGGATAAGTAATTCTTTTCCTTCTTATCCTGTATTACCTTTACCTTATTTCACCTTCAACACTTGCTAGCTAATTATACAGCAGTGGATTGAGCTACAGTGACGCTGCTCTCCAGGCCCGGCTCAGCTTCAACCCTTCTTAACCTTTAGAGTCTTTTTTTTCTTTCGATCCGAAATGAACCAAATTAATCAGCCTATTAATATCACACCCAGCACTGTACATCCCGCAGAGCCTAAAAAAACATCACCGGGACATCTGAATGCATTTATACCCGTCTTTTTACTAACTTCTCGGTGGTCATTAATATAGATTAAAGCTGGTCAACATCAGCGAGACAAATTTCAACATCAGTGTCCATCTTCTTATGAGACAGGAGGCCTGTGCATTGCTCAGTCTATGAAGATCCCTCGAGACCCCAAACCCGGTGAGTTTGACAAGATCATTAAGAGATTAATGGAGACCCCGAACGCTCGAGGAATCATCATCTTCGCCAATGAAGACGACATCAAGTAAGTCCATTAATGCTAATGCACTGTCAGCACTGTGACTATCCTAATCCAGCCCAGCTTCTATGTCAACAACACCATATGAGGCGGAAACAAATTCTTCCTATTATATTTCTGTATAAGGGCAGTGTAAAAATATCAATACAGCTAACTATCGTAAATGTTTTCTCACAATAGTGTATCGATAGTCGAACCTTTAGTATTGATACAGATTTAAATAACATTTTAAGTTGATTTATGCTTGATTAAATCTTTTAGTGTGTCTCAAATGACTTCCTCCTCCGCTTCTGTAGTTGTGCCTGACACATACGGTCGTTGTCCTAAAAGCAAACATGGCGGAAAAAAATAATGGCGCCTCTGGCTTTGTATTTGTTGTATTTTTAGCTATTTGTTTAATTTTTTTAATAATGCAGTGTACCGCGATATGTATTGTATTGCAATATATCATAATATATGTATTGTATCGTAAGCCCCTTTCAATACACAGCCCTATTTATTATATTATTTATATTAACTAATTTAATAGAATAATCCAATCCGAACCCTACCAACACCAATCAGCCAATTAGGAGGCGCCATCTTAATGCATACAATCATGCAAATAAAAGTCAAATAATTAGGAAACCATCACACCAAACTGGAGGGATTTTTATACATTTGACCATGACATGGTTGTTGTTGTTCTCAGACAGGCTAGTTCAAGTGTCTCCTGATTTTTAGTGGTAATACAGTACAGTGCAAAAAAATTGCTTCTGGAAAGAGAGGAAGTCTGGAGGACTACAGAGACTCAAAATAACTGCTTATAGCAAAAAAACAAAAAAAACAAAAAAAAAAACGTCTTAGAACCATGTTAAACTTTGAAGAACTTCAATTTCTGTCATGGACAGGAATCTGATTCTACTGGAAAGTAAATTGGAAGGAGCTTCTATCACTCTGTGCTCTTCTTAACCCTCACCTGCTGAGCTGCATTCTGTCTCAGGTTCTTCAGTCTGGAAGTGTTTTTGATGTAATACACTGCTATTTATATATCGCTGATAGTTTATATAATGAACATTACTTGTTTCTGCATTTTGTTTATAGCTGCAGGGGGGTGTATTAGAGATGTCTGTATACTGTATGTAGACAATAGAAAAGATCTGGGTTGAAATCATTGTTGTCAGGGATTTGGGGAAACCTCACCCCACCAAGCCAACAAAGGGCAATCATAATGACTTTGTTTTGTTTACCAGGTCATGTGATTTGTTTTGTGTTTGGCTGTGGCTCCGTTATAAATGGCATACTACTGAAATATGTATTACATTTCAGTAAGTACGTCCTTCTCAACCATTAAAAAAGGATGGTTATAGTATAGGGGAATTATAGTATAAAAGGAAGTGGTATGCCAGTGTTTAAGGTGTTGGACTGATAATTTGATAGATCAGGGTTCGATTTTCAGCACCACCAACCTGCAACTGTTGGGCCCCTAAGCAAGGCCCTTAACCCCCAACTGCTCAGTTGTATAAAAGTCACTCTGGATAAGGCTGTCTGACAAATTCTGTAAATATAATGTAGTATGGTTATAGGTAGTATGAATAAAATTTGGACATACAACATCCACCATGTGGATATTGTAACGTCACAGAAGCGTGAATTAAACTTGAAAGATGTTAAACGAGTGCAGTTACTTAAAGCTACCTAAAAAGTGCTGCTTTTGCGTTTTCCACTACTTCCGCATACGACGGGTCGTCTTGCCTGCGAGATTATGGATCATAGTGAAGTGCACATCGTGTGCAGGCTTCAAAAGGAGGGGTAATAGATTATCCGGGAACTTTTCGCGTACTATAATTTGCATACTAAAAATACGGACATACTACTCGTCTCACATACTCAGTTGGGCATACTATATAATGTGGAAGTATGCGATTTTTGGACGGAGCCTGTGTTACATAAGTGTAATGTGTCTTGTCATGTGTTTTACCCCTGTCCTGTCATTGGGTGGTTTTCCCCTGTTAGTTGTGTATAAATACCCCTCTGTTTCAGTCTGGGGGTTTTTTTGATTATCCTGAGTTGTTGTTGGTGGGTTTTGTGCTCATGCTAGTTTTTTGTTTTGCTATTTTGCCTAGTTCTTGTTTTTGCGTTTCACGCTATTTGTTTTGTTTGTTTGATATTTTTCTGCACTGTGACAACTGGTTAGGATTGAAACTTTATGATGATTTATAAGCCTAAAAACGAAAATGTTACTATGCAGTGAACTTTAAATCTGAGACAAGAAGCATGATGGGTAAAATCACCAGACAAGCTCAGTTTACAGTCTGTTGCGTTTATCAGGCTATGTAGGGTGTTTCGGTTTGCTACTTTTTGTCCTGATTGAAAATGAAAACCGTTGAGAAAAAGTTTGACTCGTGTAATGCTATAACACAGGGACTTGACCCAGCCTACCGCATGGACTGTATCGGCTTTTAAAATGTCACTTCAAAAGGGCAGAGGTCTGAAAACTGTCAGCGATTACAGCCTTTCTGATGTTATCTTTGCTATTCAGTGACTTTTCATATTGAACACAGTTACTGTGATTCTGTCGTCTCGGCAGTTACTTTCGTTAAAGCTTTAACGACTGAGCGGCCAAAGGAACAAGGGATGAAAGGCTGAAAGTGGAGATAGAGAGATGTAAAACATTTACTTTCAGCTACTGAGTTGAGCAGTGACAGACTGACAGTCTGTGTGTCACTGAATTCAAAGCCGCAGTCTTGAAAGGTCTTTTGGTTTAAACAGCCGGTCACCTGAGCCAGTCAACTGAGTGCAAAAACATCTTTAAAAGAAATAACTGATTAAATAAAAAAAGTTTGTTTTTACGTTTATAAGTTTCTAAATGCTGCATGCTCCTTCATCAGAGACAAGATAAGGTGCTCAGCGTGTGATCAATGGTTCTGTGATGAAATATACATTTAAAGCTGAAAAAATTGATATTGTACGATTTAAAGATGCTCTTATGCAGATTCATGTGATGCATGAAATGTTTTTTTAATGTATTTTTAAGTGCTAATAAAAACAGAGGCCCCGCCTCCATCTTACTAGATACTGATAGAAACAAAGGCCATGCCTTTTCTTCACCGTCGCTGATAGAAATAGGCCACGCCTCCTTCTTCACAGACCCTGATAGAAACAGGCTACGCCGCCTTCTTCACAGCTGCTGATAGAAACAGGCCACGCCTCCTTCTTCCCCGTCACTGATAGAAATTGGCCACGCCTCCTTCTTCACAGATGCTAATATAAACAGGCCACGCCTCCTTCTTTATAGACACTGATAGAAACAGAGGCCATGCCTCCTGACATATGCAGAGGCCACATAAACATAAGGGCCACCCCTCCTTCTTTAAAAGCACTGTTATTGAGATCCCTGAGACTGCCAGGTTGTGCGGCCACACCTGTTTTTGTGTACTGGCATGCAGAGCCAAATGCCAAAGTAAAGAAATGTCAAAACAATAATAAAAATTGAGCACTTCTATTAAATTGTTTTAAATCTGTGTCGCTGTGTGGTAAAAATTAAGCCAGGACCATCAGTTACGCATTTGTGTACCTGCCGGTGACCAGTGATAAAGACTTTAACCTGGGTGACATTCTGCTGACAGCCCTGCCACTACGTCAGCATAGACAGACGTGTGGGCTGAAGTCTCACACTCATTACACTCTACACCACTAAACAAGCGCACTCGCCCTGCTACAGGAACAGAATTCAAATTAGGTGTAATTAGGGTGCGATTTTGGGGAAATTGCTGACTTCTGTATTGAGAAGTCAGGAGGCCAGTTTCTGATTTGTTAACAAGCTCTTGTGGCTTATCTGCTGAAACAAAGTTCAGCTGGTTGTTCTGCTAAATCGTTGTTGCACTTGTTAATGAGGCAGGACATAGTAACCCAACTTACTCTCTAATGGCCACTTCTCTGTAAGAAGCTCAAAGTATACTCATATATTTCTAGATTTTCACGTTAATGTATTTTTGGAGAAATTTGTAAAATTTGTCTAATAATTTTCTGTTAACTTCTGTAAAATTCTATATAGTATCCATTTTTAAACTGAAAAAAACAAACCCCCATAGCATTTAGTGTACAGAATGTGCTTGATTGCTTGTAGGTGTAGGTGTGAATGGTGTGTGTTTGTGTGTGTGTGTAACTTACCCTGTGTCTTTCCAGTACTTTGACCTGAACAAAGCTGCTACTACAGATGAATAAATAAATCAATAAAATAATTGGTTTTATTGATTTATTAATTGATTTGTTTAATCATTGGTTATTTATTTAATTGATTGATTCATTTATTATTATAGTACAGGACATAAGTATAGTTTTCTTAGTATTTTTTTCTTAAAGAAGGCAAAATCCTTTTTCGCAAACTTTCTTAATATCGACCGAAAGTACTAAAAAAACATCATTACTCACATTTATATTAATATTACCTATTATTACATAATGCTTGAATAATTACTAACAAACCCAAAGAAAAAAGTAAAAACATATACGAGGTGCTATCAGAAGGTTTAGAGACCCGCCAACAGATGGCAGCACAAGGCTGTGGTCCTTGTGACTGTGTGCGCAGCCTTGGGCTGCCATCTGTTGCCGTGTTCCAAAACTTTTTGATATTTCCTCCTATTATTAAGACAACAACAACCATAAAAACACAATTAACTTACAGCGAACTTCTAACTCCTTAATCATTTACTAAATTTGTAAATCTGGACACTTTGTGTGTTATAAGTTGCAAAAAAAAAGCCAAAAAAATTTCTTACCAATGATGTCTATACATCTCTGCCTTTATTCCAAATATGGTTTTGTTTAATCTTTTACTCTATTTGGTGTAGACAGATACTAGAAGCAGCTAAAAGGGCAAACTTGACAGGCCATTTTAAGTTCGTGGGCTCCGACAGCTGGGGAGCAAAGAGCGCTCCCATTCTGAACAACGAGGAAGTGGCCGAAGGAGCCGTTACCATCCTGCCCAAAAGAGCCTCTGTGGAAGGTAAAGATGCTTTAGAATTTATTTTAAGATTCCAGTGTAACAGAACTGTAACCATTACATCATGCTAGCAGTGCAAATGTTTGCGTATCAGTAGGTCTTTATTAGTTAGATACACATTACTACCCAGTGAAATTCTTTTTACTGGCAGCTTGGGAGTGGTGGGGCTTGAACCCCCATCCTCTAAACACTTTAAACTGTGACTTAAAACGAGCTTAGAACAAATAAGCTTTAACTCGCTAACTGATCTCGATCACATGGCCACTAAACAGCGCTGTGAGTGTTTGAGTTTCAATCAGAGGTCTCCAATAACTTACAAACCACAGATGTGGCGGTGATTAAACAGCACTGACACAGAAACATGAGAAACCTCGAACGACAAAATTTTTGTTAGAATAGGTTTTAATCCACGATATTTAGATTGGTTTTACTGTAGTAACATGAACTGTATTTGCGGTATTGTAACACAAATGTACGATATTGTTACAAAATTTTGTTAAGTACGGTTCTGAGAGGACTCCATTTTGCAAGTAGAGCGTTTATTAAACAAAAACGGGCAGTTCACAAACGTAGTCAAAATCCAGACAAAAGTCAATACAAACAAATCTGAATTTTGAGGCAAAGAATTAAAACTGTAAAACGTGCATAGATCAAAACCCAGTAAAACATGCAGGACATGAAAACACTTAGTATTTTGCATGAGCAAAACAATACTTCTCAATGTGCTAAACTTGCGAAGCTGTTAGCTTAAGTAGCGGGCTAATCGGAAGTGATACTGGAAGTGTACATAACGTCAATACTCAGGTGATAGCGATCTCTGGTGGTGGGAGGGCGGAATCATTACAGGCATATTGAATGTAATGTTAGGAAATAATAAAATGATTTTTAAAATGTTTGACAGATCTGTAGTAATGTGTAGTATTGTTATATACATATTCATGACCTACTCATAAGACTGTTAATTAATTTTATTCATCTATTTTTAGATATAAGATATTTCCGATAAAGCATTCTGTTGTTTTCGGACCCTTTACAGCACTCAGTTTGAGACTTTCACCGTATCTTTTTTTTTTTTTGTTCAGGATTTGATCAGTACTTTACATCCCGCTCTCTGGAGAACAACCGCAGAAATATCTGGTTTGCTGAGTTTTGGGAGGATGATTTTAAATGCAAGCTGACACGTCCAGGCATCAAGCTCGACCCCGGAAAGAAGAAATGCACAGGTAAAACCTACTGGTGTTTTTCTTTAAAGCTCTACTAAGACTGGAATTACTCCACAGGTGTGAAACTGTTATGTTTTTAGTTTCAAACTACAGCCTGACAAATAGACATTGATACTAGTGTCAGGTTCAGAGTTAAACAGTTTACAATACTAAACGTATTGTTGATATTTAATGTGATTGTAGTTGCTTCATCGAGTGTAGTGGGTTTGGTTCCTCAACACAAACATTAATCTGCAGTCAAAAAGATCATTTAAGTGCTGATTTTACTGCTTAAAAGTATTAAAGTAGCACCTGAATTATGCAGGACATGCCCCTAAATTAAACAAGACCCACCCCCAATTACACAATGTAAACTCCTCCCCAGAGTTGTGTATGTTCCAGTCTTCATTTAAATAAAAACTGCCCTAAATTACAGAAGCCCCTCCCTGGAATTACAGAAGCCCCTCCCTGGAATTACAGAAGACCCTCCCTGGAATTACAGAAGCCTCGCCTGTGAATTACAGAAGCCCCTCCCCTGAATTACAGAAGCATTGCCTGTGAATTACAGAAGCCCCTCCCCTGAATTACAGAAGCATTGCCTGTGAATTACAGAAGCCCCTCCCTGGAATTACAGAAGCCCCTCCCTGGAATTACAGAAGCATTGCCTGTGAATTACAGAAGCCCCTCCCCTGAATTACAGAAGCATTGCCTGTGAATTACAGAAGCCCCTCCCCCGAATTACAGAAGCACCTCCCTTGAATTACAGAATCCCCTCCCCTAAATTTTACATTAGCCCCTTCTCTGAATTACAAAAGCATTGGCCGTGAATTACAGAAGCCCCTCCTCTGAATTACAAAAGCATTGGCCGTGAATTACAGAAGCCCCTCCTCTGAATTACACAAGCCCCTTCTCTGAATTACAGAAGCCCCGCCCCTGAATTACACAAGGCCCTCCTCTGAATTACAGAAGCCCCTCCCCTGAATTACACAAGCCCCTTCTCTGAATTACACAAGCCCCAAGCCCCGCCCCTGAATTACACAACAACAAGGCCCTCCTCTGAATTACAGAAGCCCCTCCCCTGAATTACAGAAGCCCTGCCCCTAAATTACAGAAGTTTACACCCACATATTTAATACATCTTAACTACATAATCCTCAACCCAGTATTACTAAACATCCTGTCTTAAATTGATTACCCCCCTTAAATTACAAAAGCTTTTCTCCTATATCAGAAAAATCCTTTCCTGATTACCATAACTCCTCTCCGATTTATATAAACGCCACCCTTTAATTATATAAACCCCTCCCCAAAACTATATAAACTTCACCCCTTAAACATATAACCCTCTTCCGCAAACTATATAAACTCCTTCCCCGAATTAAATAAACCCCACCCATTAATTATATAAACTCCTTCCCTTTAATTATATAAACTCCTTCCCTGAATTATATAAACCACTCTCTTAAATTATATAAACTCAACCCCTTAATTAAATAAACCACTCCCCTGATGTATATAAACCCCTGCCCTAAATTAAAGGGTGAAAGGCAGGAGGGGGACATCCTGGGCAGGTCACAAGTCCATCAAAAGGCCACACTCACACTCACTCCTATGGGCAATTTAGAATCACCAATCACTCCTAACATACATGTTTTTGGACTGTGGGAGGAAACCGGAGAACCTGGAGTAAACCCACACAAGCACAGCACTGGGAGAACATACAAACTCCACACAGAAAAGCCCCTGCAGGGGAATCGAACCCGGGACCTTCTTGCTATATAATTTATTGAACTATATACAGGTGTATATATATATATATATATATATATATATATATATATATATATATATATATATACCCACCACGCAGGCACAGGGACAACATGCAAACTCCAAACTCCACACAGAAAAGCCCGGGACCTTCTTGCTGTGAGACAACCGTGCTAGCCACTAAGCCACCGTGCTGCCCCTAATTATATTAGGGCAGCCTTACAATTTTTTTTGCATTTGTTATTTTATTATTAGCATTGAAGCTAATGAAAGGTAAAGAATTGTTTGATAATAAAGCAGAAATACGATTAAAATTTTTTTTTTTTGATAAATAATTGTGACATTTATATTAGCCTAGCATTAATAGGCTAATTTATTTTTAATTATCAAACCAGTCACACAGTTGAGGATCAGTGGTCATTCAGAGCACAAGACAAGAGATAAGAATTAGTTCAGTCTCGGAGCGTCGACTCTGTCAGCGTGACAGCGACGGGTGACATGTCTTACTCTGTTGGCACTCATTTATTCACGCCACCTTTTTGACTGTCGATCTGAATTTATGTCTTCATTTCCTATGTGTCTCTGTTTCCTCAGGTAAGGAACGGATCAGCCGTGATTCAGCGTACGAGCAGGAGGGGAAGGTGCAGTTTGTGATCGACGCTGTTTACGCCATGGCACACGCTTTACACAACATGCATCAGGACCTGTGCCCCGGGGCGACGGGACTCTGTCCTAAGATGGATCCCATAGAGGGACGTTTGCTGCTCAGTTACATCCGCTCTGTCAACTTTAATGGTGAGTTTGGATCAGAATTAGACACACATACATACATACACAATTAAAATCACCTGTGGTTTTCACTTCGAATCATTTGAAAATAATTTATTCAAACATTTAATGTTTTTTTTTTTACTGTTTATTGTTTCCCAGTTCCTCAGTTCCTCAGCTCTGTCAAACTATGGAACTGTCAGTACTTTTACTGGAAACTGACGATCAGCGAAACTGTGGGTTTGCTTAGCTCCGTTTTGGGTTCTTTCATATGTTTTAAAATGCTCACAAACAAAAAAAAAAATCAAATCGGCAAAGCAAAAGCGATTAAAAATAAATAAAACCAGCAATAACTATGAATATAATGTTTTCATTCAAATTGTGCTCTACAAACCATCTACCGTCTAATCAACCGTTTCTTAACAAGTGTCATGCAACATTGTGCTATTAGTATGTCAGACATAGAAACAGAATTAGAATTAAAATGGTTAAACTGTTATAGAAGCAGAGACGAGGCTACTAATAGTTTATAAACGATCTGCTCGACATCATAAAATGGAGACAATACAGTACAAACAATGTTGTAGAAAATGTTGCTCTGCATGAATTATGCAAAAAACAAAAATGAAACGGGTCAAGTTAAAAGTTTAACTCTAAACCATATCAGCGCAATTGTACAGCAAAGATGTTTGTAGTTTATTGCGATTGTTTGGTTATTGTTATAGAATTTTGGAATGTGTATATGATTTGTTTTGGATTCTACAGTCTTTACTTATGGTTTCTCTACTGTGATGGTTTGTGTTATTTAGGGGATTTTTTTAATATGTCTGAACAATACAGTAATTATTCACTGAATAAAAAACTTTATTACATTTTTTAATTGGATACTGCAAACAATTATTCCCTAAAGCCCTAAAACAGGCAATAAATTATTTCTTTTTACAATTAATCGCCAACCCATTTTCATAATCGTTGCAATCCGCGATATCGTGTATCCCAGTAACTTTAGAAGCAATTAAACTATTACCAGTAATTCAACTTGCAAATCGATAAACCAGAAATAAGCTGGACTTAACAACCAAAACATTTGTCTGTCATATAAATCTTAAGTCAACTCATCTCCATCATTAACCGCTGTCATGTTTCCTCTTTTCCTCCTCTTCCTGCTATTTTTCCACGTCTGGCTTCTAAACGGATAAGAATCGTCATGTTTAAATTAGCAAGCACACAAGTGAGCGCTAAGCTAATTTAAAAAACGGCGGCAGACGCATAATTAAAAAGCAAACACAGCCAGCGTAACACGCGAGGAGGAATGCAGGAGAATGCAGATATATTTCATGTTATATAAGTAATAATATGTTATATAAATAATAATATTTCTGATTGTTTCTATGGTCAAATAGCGAATATTAAATCCACATGACTGATTATCTGTAGTTGCATGACTTCCGCTCCACTATGCTTGCTTTCTTTTATTTACTGTTGTTACTAGGTTACCAATACCACCGCTGTGAACTTTAAAAAGATTTGCCTCAAGTTAGGATGGAAACCAGGCTAATGAACCTCTCCAACTCTACAAAACTGCAAGGAATTCTAAGGAATTCTATTTAAGGAAATATTTTATTTACTGCTTAGCAGTACATTGTGTATTTTGAAGAATTTTGCCAAAAACCTGCCAAAGTGTTTTTCCCCACAAATACACTCAATTTGCAGCGTCTTTTCAAATAATGAAGGATGTGATTGTAAAAAAAATGATCAGATGATCAATCCTCTATTCGTACAGCTGCTGTGGTAAAGATGTGAGTTTCAGCAATCTCAATTCGAAATCTGCCCTGAACACAACCTCGCTAATTTACAGTCACATGTTACAACCCTTTCTAGCCTTCTACCTTAAAGACTGGGCAAAAAAAGTTTTCTGATCTCCCAGCTAGCAATTTTACATGGTGAAAATGTTTTTTTTAAACGTTCTCTTTTGGTTCTGGGAATGCCATTTAAAACGTTGCAAAAACATTTCCCAAACATTATTTGAGGAACATTCAAACAACTTCACATCAAATTTTAGCCATTTTGGCAGACCCGCTGATCCAGAGCGACTTACAATTATCTCTATTTTTACTGTATCCATCTAAGCAGTTGAGGTTTAAGGGCCTTTCTCAGGGGTCCAGCAGTGGCAGCTTGGTGATGCTAAGAATTTAACCTATAATCTTCTGATCAGTAGTTCAACACCTCAGCCACTGAGTTACCGCTTCCCGCTTCAGCGAGGTGGTGTTCTGAGGTGTTTATAGTGCAGAGTTCGATAACCTTGTCTCCGCTCTGCAGTACAGCTCCGTCCGAGTGAGTAACATTGTTGAATTTAGGCTGCTGAAAGTCATTTCATTACTGCAGCATCTCTTCCATTAAATCTTTCCTTTTTTTTCCACTTACCCCCCTCTTATCCTTTCTGACTCGTCTCGGATGCCCCTAGCATTTATAAAATGTTATTTCTCCAGCCATTCTTGGCCCTGAAATTCTAAAGGAATTGTCCATTAAGGGGTTTTTCATCCTCTCTATGTGACTGAAAGCCTTAAGCATTCAAATGAAAAACAAGCATTATTTCGGAAAAAAGAAAGGAAATAAACCATAAAGAGTCCCTATTTTTATCCACTGACTTCAAAGAAGGCTTAAAATACACTGATGTTTGTTCAGCGGTGACTGAAGCTTTTTAGGGGGAAGTGGTGGCTTATGGTCATGGATGGATGGATGGATGGATAGATAGAAGTGCAAATAGTAGTAACTGTGCAAATGCAGATAAATATGTAAGTATGTGCATTAATAAGTAAGGCTAATGTCAGAATGTGCAAAGGGGAGTATGTGGAAGTATGTGCAAGTATTTACAGCATGTAAAGTGTAGTTATGCATTGTGCAAAAGTGTGCATTTTGTACATTGTATGCATAGTGCAGAAAGGTGTGCACTGGGTACACTGAACAGAAAGTATATATTTAATAGACAAATTAGTGTGATAAACATTAGAATATACATTTTAAATAAGTTACTCGCATGTGTTTTAAGGTAGTCTTGGCTTAGAATAGGTCGGGTATGCAACATTTATCAGGTTAAAGCATGCATGAATGAATGCTCGGATACACAGCAACTGGTGTGTGAGGAAGACGTGAAAGAACATGGAAAGCTCAGAGGCGTTAGAGAGAAACAGGGACTCCCTCACACACACACACACACACAGCGCTTTTGATTGCGACTGTCGGAGGAGCGCATGCTTGTGAATTTGTAGGAAATCATGTTCGCAGATCAGTTAATTATACGCTTCCAGACATCCGCTTTAAAGGTCATGTGAGGAAAAAAAAAATATTGTGTGTGTTATTCTAGAATGTGGAACATCCATACAAAGGCTAATGCCGCTAATGTTAGGACGATTCTAGGGGCCCATGCACTATGGGGGCCTCCAGAGATGCATAAGTAGTAATACTACTAGCAGTAATGTAATAGTATGTTTAGTGTGGAATGATTGCGGTAGCCCCCTACTTCATCCTCATATTCTTTCATAGGGTGCAAAATTGCTAGCGGTGACCCTGGAACTGTTTACAGAGTTCGAAGCTTAATTCTATTAAATCTAATTGGTCCAAAGGTGTTGAATCAGTTCTGACAAAAGACAGGGAGGTTTGTGGTTTTCCTCAGTAACATGCCAAATGTTTCCAGCTACTAAAGTTTCCAGCTACAGCAAATGCAGCAATAAAAAGATATATAATGTTAATATATGCAGTGCTGTTTATTAAACAAGGTAAGGAATGCAGACAAAGGCTCCATCCGAAATACTATCATACTTTCATACTATTTAGTAGGCAAAACTGAGTATCTTTTGTATGTAAATGTCACTACACGGAAAGTTCCAGGATGATCTACTTCCGTTCGGATTTTGTAGCATGCTAGAGAGACAACTCGTCATATGCGAAAGTGGCGGAAAGCGGCGACGCGACACATTTTAAGTGCTATAACTGGCTTTAAATACTTAAAGAAAAAGAACTGTTTATTGTGGTTAAATTGCACTTGTTTAACAACATCATCCAACTTTATTTTCGTGCTGCCGTGATGTCGAATGTCATGTGACAGCATTAACATGGCCGATGTAGTACATGCAGATTTCACTTATACTACCCATAACCAGACAATATAGAATATACTTGTTCTATATAGTCTTACTTAGTTAAATGTAGTACATACTTAAGTAGTATGCGATTTTGGATTGAGCCAAAGACTCTCGAATCTGATTGGTCAGAAGGTCTCAATTCATTTCCAAGTTACAACATAACAAGCTGCAATTTTTTTTATAAAAGGTGATTTTTTTTTTAAAAGGTTTATTTTTTTTTAAGGATAAGGATGACAGAGAGAACGATTTTAACCTAAATTTTATCAACGCTTAAATCTGATTGGTCAGAAGGTGTTGATTCATGTTTGACAAAAGATATAGAGGTTTATGATTTCCCCCCAGTGACACAACAAATTTTTCTGGCTACTTATAAGTGCTAGCATGAACTAACATATAAAAACAGTAACAAGTAAAGAATAATAATTATACAAAGTTCTCAATAAAATGCAGAAGACTGACAGAGGCTCAAGAGTTTCAGACCTTGAACTCATTACCGACTTTCAACTCATTACCGACTAAAAGAATCTGATTTGTTTTTTTAAACAGAGACTCAAACATTTAAACCTGAATTATATGAACGCTTAAATGTGATTGGTCGAAATGCGTTGGGGAGAATTGTGGTGACAGTGAGAGAATTAATGTTATAGCTTCTATAGCATGAGTGAAGTGAAAACTTGTTTGAAGTGGTAGCGCATTGGTTAATGTGTTGGACTGCTAATTGGAAGATCTGGGTTCGATTTCCAGCACCTCCAAGCTGCCACTGCAGGCCCCCTGAGCAAGGCCATTGACCCTGAATTGCTCAGCTGTATAAATGAGATACATTTAAGTTGCTCTGTATAAGGGCATCTGCCAAATGCTGTAAATTTTTAGAAAACAATCTAGAACAGTGGTTTGAACGAATGTCCCCGGTAAGTCAAATTGTCAAAATCCCCTCAGTGCCCCCCCATACCCCAGACCACAACTTATTCACACAAACTGGACCTTTTCTATCTTAAGGTTCATCATCGCTATATATATATATATATATATATCATATATATATATATATATATATATATATATATATATATATATATATATATATATATATATATGATATATATGTATATAGATATGATAGATAGATAGATAGATAGATAGATATATAGATAAATAGAAAAGTTGTACAAAGAGTATATATTTTCTAGACAAATTAGTATATGGCCCTGTGATGGACTGGTGACCTGTCCAGGGTGTCCCCCTCCCGCCTATTGCCCTTTCAGAGACGGCTGGGATAGACTCCAGCAGATCCCTGTGAACCCAAATTAGAGAATAAGCAGGTATAGAAGACAAATGAATGAATAAATGAATGAATGAAACAAAATGAGAAACTCGATGTGGTAACAGCAGCACAGCACATCACAAATCCTCTAACGGATTGTTTTACTATGCTGGTTCACCTCATGGTGGCTTATTCAGAGTTTGATCCACTGCAATCCATTCACCACATACCAGAGCCAGAAGTCTGATGTTGAGTTTGTAGCAGATGCATGTGAATGTTTTTTGGTCCAGGCTCACTTTTATTTCTTGTTCATTTTTTAGTGTATTTATTTATTATTATTTTTATTTAAATAATTTTTTTTGTGTCCTTTAATGGCAGAGGCTTTATTAACACAGACTGTGAAACTGCCTGCTTGAAAATCTTACATATTTGTCCTTTTTGATTTATCATTTATTATCTAACTTGCTTTTAGATAAAAATATTGACTCGATAAATACAAGTTGTTTGCTGATTATTCCGAAATGTCAAACACAAAGTGAAAATAACACGACTTTGTAAATGCGGTTGATTGTTTTAAAATGTCAAAGTACAAAGTAAAATGAATACACATGATTAGATAACAGAACGCTATGCCGGAAATTTTTTGTTTCATAATCTTTTTTTTTTTTTAGAATTGCATTTTTTGCTTGCTTGAGATGTCTGAAGAAATGACACTCAGTTGTTTATCAGTGGAGAGTGGATGAAATATAAATTATCTTTTTAAAAAAAAAAATGATGTCCTGTTGCAGGCAGTGCCGGTACCAGCGTCCTTTTCAACGAGAACGGCGATGCTCCAGGCCGCTACGACATCTTTCAATATCAGTTCAGCAACACCAGCAGCCCAGGATACAAAGTCATCGGGCAGTGGACCAACCATCTCCGAATCAACGTAGGTCCACTTCCTGTTTTAGAAACAAAAAATAGAACACATAAGCAAGCAATTCTATTTAAACTAAATCATATTATCTCACATGTCCTACTTAAGTATGCAGGTCTGATCAGGAGGTCAGATGATTATAATGCATTAAAAAAACAGATTAGAGACTAGAGAGAGAGAGAGAGAACAGAATATTCAGACTGATAATTCCCAAGCCAGAGGCAAACGTGAAAAAAAGGAAATTATGGAAATAAAATACATAGAGGTATACATTAACCTGATTTAGGGCAGGGCAGCACAGTGGCTTAGTGGTTAGCACTGTTGCCTCACAGCAAGAATATCCTGGGTTCGATTCCCCTTTCTATGTGGAGTTTGCATGTTCTCCCTGTGCTTGTGTGGGTTTACTCCGGGTTCTCCGGTTTCCTCCCACAGTGCAAAAACATGTATATTAAATTGATTGGTGATTCTAAATTGCCCATAGGAGTGAGTGTGAGTCTGTGTGTGTCCCTGTGATGGACTGGCGTCCTGTCCAGGGTGTCCCCCTCCTGCCTTTCACCCTTTCAGAGACGGCTGGGATAGACTCCAGCAGATCCCTGTTACTCGGAATTAGGGAATAAGCGGCTATAGAAGATAGATGAATGAATGATTGAAGAAACCAAAACCCCTGAAAGTTACAGTAACTATGAACACTTTAACCCTACCTAAAGTGTATTTTATGTAGTGGATTGTTAGTATTTTTTTTTTGGAGTCCAGATTTTCCTTGGGTTGTGGATCAGAGGATCGGGTTTTATACCCCAGCACCACTTAACTGCCACTGTTGGGCTTTTTAGCCTATTTTTTGTTCCAGGGTTATGACCTTAATTGTCCGGTATATGCGAGGAAAAGTGTGAACTGTATGTGCATGTGTAATGTTCCCCAGCAGTGATAAATGGATAAAAAGTTTTCAAGATGTTCTTTACTAAATAAAATCTCAAGGGAATAAAATAACTGCTGTTCTTGGAAAAAAACCCACTCAGATTGTAGATTAATGGTTATTGTGTTATTACTGCATTCTTACACCATAAACTACTGTTTGCTTACTCTGTATATTAACCATCAAATCCTCAGGTGGAGGAGATGCAGTGGTCCGCAGGCGAGCGTTACATCCCTCCATCCGTGTGCAGCTTCCCGTGTCAGCCGGGTGAAAGGAAGAAGATGGTAAAAGGCGTACCCTGCTGCTGGCACTGTGAGCTCTGTGATGGCTACCAGTACCAGGTGGGCGAGTTTGCATGTGAAATATGTCCGTTCGACATGAGGCCCACGCTGAACCACACTAACTGCATACCCACACCCATCATCAAGCTAGACTGGCACTCGCCCTGGGCTGTCATGCCCATGTTCCTGGCCATCCTGGGCATCGCTGCCACTCTGTCGGTAGTGATCATCTTTGTACGTTTTAACGACACGCCCATCGTGCGGGCGTCGGGGCGAGAGCTAAGTTACGTGCTGCTGACAGGCATCTTTCTGATTTATCTCATCACCTTCCTGATGATCGCCGAGCCCAACACAGCGGTGTGCGCTTTACGCAGGCTGCTGCTTGGTCTCGGGATGTGCATCACCTACTCGGCCATGCTGACCAAAACAAACCGCATCTACCGCATCTTTGAACAGGGCAAGAAGTCAGTGACACCACCGAGGTTCATCAGCCCGACATCGCAGCTCGTCATTACCTTCATCCTCGTCTCATTTCAGGTGAGACTAAAGCAAGTACGCTCCAAAAATTCAGCACTGATTTCAAACTTGGGAAATTAAAAATTAATTTTTAATCGTTTAGATTTGTTTAGATTTTTTTAATTGTTGGAACTCACAACCTAACCCTAACCCTAATCTTTAATCAGGATCGAATAAAAAATGCATCTTAATGCATAATTCAATCCAAAATTTGGTAGACATAGACACATAGATTGATTGCGAATAATATTATAAATATAGACGACTGATAATCGGTTTCACCGATATTTTTCACAATAAGCCCTTTTTTATTATCGAATATCGGTTTTGTAATATCGGCTTCAACGATAATGTATGGCAGCAACATCTGGTCGTTTTGAATGGGAGACGAGTTAACAACATCATATACAGATAAAGTAACTTGACTTGCTGTAATTGGTTTATTTATTTAATATATTAGCCAACAATGCACACACATCTATGTTATCAGCAAGTTTTGCGTAGTTGGGAATATTAAACTATACTAATGTAATGAAGAGAGATCCATCATGCGGGTAAAAGCTTTATTAAACAATATAGGACAGTTCAAGATCGTGGTTATTAAACGGGCAAGAGTCGGTACACACCAAGGATCAAAAACCAGATGATGCAGTATGTAGCATAGCAAACAATACTTCGCAATGTGATAGTGTTAGCGGCTAACTTAAGTAGGCTAGCCAAACCGGAAGTGACACCGGAAGTACAGCACACCTGCTAGTACTCTGGTGACGGTGACCTCACGTTACAACTAAAGTGGCATCGATTTTTTTAAAATAGACAGTTTAAAATTGTTTTTATTGGTTAAAATTAATTTAATATTTTTTATTTGTAACGTTTGTAGTGTAACTTAAAATACTACATTTAAAAACTGCATTTTTTTGACTAATTTTTATGGGGTTTTTTTTTTTTTTTTTTTTTTTTTTTTTTTTTGTTTTTTTTTTCGTTTCACACCCCTTTGTTTATATTGCTGTAGAAATAAATGTTCTATTTTTTTAGCAAGGAGGAAGTAAAATGACAGTGTTGATGGTGTTTGGAATAAAAACTGTTGTTAAGTAAAACATAAAAAAAATATTGGGTCTGCATATCAATCACGTAAACATAAAAATAATCAGTAATCAATATCGGTCAATTCTAATTATAACCAATAGGTTTTTATTCCATAAGCCAAATAATTACTTTTTTTGTCGTCCTTATGTTCAGCATTGAGTGTCTATGTCATGTTTTACTCCACAGTGGTGGTAAATATGAAGCTCATATAAAAGTAGATCCTCGGGTCTATAAGACTTCACAGTTCAGCTCTTTCATATGACCCAAATTCTTGTTCATAAGCATGTAATAATATGTTGGTAAAGAGCTGTGTGCACTTGAGCCGGTACAGACTTGGAGCAAAACCTGATGGTCTGTGTTAGATCGAATCCACCGGAGTGCCGTCTGAACATATGCTTCTGTAATTCGGTAATATTTTCTTCAGCGCAGTAAACCCGAGTCTGTATCCCGCTTCTGCTTAAACTGAACTAGTGACCTAGAAATTATATTAAATTGTACATATTAAATTGTCAAGATGTTGCACATTTTTCTTTTATGGGTTGGAAAATGTTTAAATTTCTGTGTCTAATGAGAGCTAATGGAGATCACAGGCTAGACGAATTGTCACTAATCATGTGGTTAAGTGTTGCGGATGGAATCCTTTCCTGATATGTACTGGACTGTGCTGTCCAAGTTAATTGATCCAATAATCACCGACTTTCACCACATCAGGAATAAATATGTACTATAAAGACAAAATCGGTGGACGCCTACGTAAGTGTGTCTTCCCTAAATTGTCACCACAAACTCTGAAACACACAGTTGTCTAGAATGTCTTTGTATGTTGTAGCATTATATTATTTCTTTACTAGAACTAAAAGACACTCTTCCAAACACTGTTCCAACATGACAACATTCATCCACGAAGACCTGCTGTGTTCTGATTAGAATGGAAAAACTGCCACTCAACCGACTCAAGCCAACTAGGATGAACTGAAAACTGACTGAACCCCAGCCCTCCTCACCTGGGGGTTATTATAGGAGAAAAAGAAAGACGTAAAGTGGGAAGTGGTAGTGCAGTGGTTAAGATCTTGGACTGTTAATTGAAAGATCAGGGTTTGATTCCCAGCACCACCAAGTTGCCATTGCTGGACCTCTGAGCAAGACCCCTAACCCCTCTGGATTATGCTGTAAATGTAAATGTGAGACAACATCTGGATTTTATCACAAATCTAGCTACTTTTTTAATCTACATTTTCATAATCGGAAAGAATTCCTAAGAACAGCAGTTGGGTCCATTGCAGATTCTGTAAAAAATAAATCAAGAGTGTTATAGGACCCACTTATACTAGTGGACACACTCTTGAGTTAATATTAACATTCGGATTAAATACAGTCATAATTCCAGTCTGGAGATATTTCAGATCATTATCTTATCTTATCTTACCTTTAAAATCCTCCTCAGTCATAGTGTAAGTACTTCACATTCACGTCAACTACTGCAGCAAGCTTTATTAATAATCTTCCCAAGTTATCGACATTAATAAGTACGTCGTCTGACCCCACCGAGCTTGACGGGGCTACCGAATATCTAAATTCAACATTCCGTTACACTCTAGATGATGTGGCTCCTCCTAAAACCAAAAGGATTATGGAGAAATATTAGCATCATAGTATAATGAGTATACGCGCACCTTAAAACAGACCACTCGAAAGTTGGAACGTAACTGACCTCAAACCAAATTGTCAGTATTTCTAATAGCCTGGAAAGAGATAGAGCCTCCTGCATTATAGAAAAGCTCTTAGTGCTGCTAGATCAGCATATTTTTCCAACCTCATAGCAATAAACAACCATAACCCTGGATTATATTCAGTACCATAGCAAAAATTAACAGGAAATAAAAGCTCATCAGTAACATGCACACCATCAATAGGTAGTAATGATTTTATGAACTTTTTTAGTAATAAAATATCAGGCAAAAAAAATCTAGACTACTATTATAAATTCAAATTATTTTATAAGAAACCCTGTAGATATTATCTGCACTATAATTATAGCTTACTCAATTACAAAGTTTTACTAGATCCACAAGTTTCTCGAACCAGATAATCACAGAAGTAATTAAACCTGTTCTAACTAATAAACACTTCTATTAGAACTGGTTATGGACTTAAATCTTTCAAACTGGCAGTTATCAACCCTCCTAATTAAAAAGCCTGACCCCGACCCCTGTCAGCTCTCCAACTTCTTTAGGCCAATATCAAACCTCCCATTTATCTCAAAAATTTTAGAAAAGGTTGTGGCACAGCAGTTACACTTACATCTACTTAGGGATAACAATTGATCACAATAATTGTTGGAATAAATGGAACAGCTATCTCCTCGCTTAGGTCCTATTTGACTGATCATTATCAGTTTGTTGATTTAAATAGTACGTTTTACACACTTTCTGAGGTAAAGCTTTTTTTCTTTATATATGCAGTCCTTAGGTGAAATAATACATAAACATTGTATTAGATTTTACTGCTATGCCGATGATACTTGTATAGTTGTATGTGTTTCAGCAAAGCCAGGTGAGAAAGGTCATCCTAACAATGTTGGGGAGTGTGTAAAGGATATTATACAGTGAATGCTTGATAACTTCCTACTAGTTAATTCTAATAAGACAGAAGTTTTCTTACTAGGACAACATGCAGCTAGAGGTAAACTTTCGGATTATGTAGTACTACCAGATGGTCTTTCTGTCTCAGCGTGTACCGCAGTCAGAGACCTTGGTGTGATTGTTGACTCTAGTCTTTCCTTTGAGGCCTATGTAAATAACATTACCAGGAAAGCTTTATTTCAACTAGTTCATGCTTTTGTTACCTCTCGATTAGACTCTGCTGTAACGCTCTACTGTCTGGGGGTTTAAGTATGTGCATAAATAAGCTCTAGTTAGTCCAGAATGTCTGTTGTTAAATGTGCTATACAAATAAAATTGAATTGAATAGGATGTTTAAAAAAACACAGATATGGATGTGACAGTCAGGTGTCCTAATATTATATAGTCTAAATATTACCTAAACGCTGATATGTGGTCATGTTCTCTTCGGTAAAATCTCGGCATTATGTTAGCAACAGATACACAAAATGCCAATATTTTTCTGTGACCATATGACTGAATTTATCAGGAATTTGTTGCGCAGCGGTCACATTTTACAGCTCTAGGGTCTTTGTTTTGATCCCGAGCTGCGGTTACTGAATTAAGAATGTTAAAATAGCGTTTACTGGAGAGGATTGGAGAAATAATGACATTGTGACTTATTATACTCTTTAATCAGGCTGTGGGATTTGGTTTAGTGATTATTTTTCCAGCTAACAGGCTCAAAGTGAAGCCATAAAGACCACAAAAATGACCCTGTTAAAAACTTTTTTAGAGCGTCCATCTTCTTTTTCCCTTTCGGCTGTTCCCTTTTAGGGGATCTGTCTTCACCTAACTCTATTCTCTACATCCTCTTCACTCACACCCACTAACTTCATGTCCTCATTTATCGCATCCATATACCTCCTTTTTGGTCTTCCTCTTTGCCTTCTGCCTGGTAGCCTTATTTCTAACATCCTCCTACCAATACATTTGGTCTTTCTGTCTCAGCGTGTACCGCAGTCAGAGACCTTGGTGTGATTGTTGACTCTAGTCTTTCCTTTGAGGCCTATGTAAATAACATTACCAGGAAAGCTTTATTTCACCTTAGAAATATTGCACAAATTAGAAATGTGATGTTATTGCAGGATGCAGAAAAACTCTGTACATGTCAAAACAACCTCAATCTGGCTTCCCTGACTTTCTTCCCATAACATCTAACATAAGCCATCCCTCTGGTGAACTCTGTTCCTAATCTTGTCCAACCTCATCACTCCCAAAGAAAACCTCAAAATCTTCAGCTCTGCTACTTCCAGCTCTGCCACCTTTTTCTTTTCCAGCGCCACTGTCTCTAAACCATACATCAAAGCTGGTCTCACCACTGTCTCTTAACCAGACATTATAGCTGGTCTCACCACTGTCTCTAAACCATACATCATAGCTGGTCTTACCACTGTCTCTAAACCATACATCATATCTGCTCTCACCACTGTCTTGTACACCTTCCCCTTATGGAAGGCTTTCGACCACAAGTACTTTAACTCCTGTACCTTCTTTACCTCTTCACCCTGTAATCTTATTGTTCCACTTCTCTCTCATTTGTTCAAACACATGTGCTCTGTCTTGCTATGACTGACTTTCATTCCTCTTCCAATCCATCACCACAGCAAACAAGAAGGGGCTCAGAGCTGATCCCTGATGCAAACCCACCTCCACTTTGAACTCGTCTGTCTGACCTACTGCACAACTTACCACTGTCCTGTTCCTCTCATACATATCCTGCACCAACCTGACATACTTCTCTGATATTCCTGACTTCCTCATACAATACCACAGCTCTTTTTTGGTACCCTGTCATATGCTTTCTCCAGGTCTACAAAAACACAATGCAGCTCCCTACGACCATCTCTGTACTTCTTCATCAGCATTCTCAGAGCAAAGATTGCACCTGTAGTGCTCTTTCTGGGCATAAAGCCATACTGCTGCTTACAAAAACCTACTTCCCTCCTAAACCTAGCTTCCACTACTCTTTCCCATACCTTTATTGCATGACTCATCAACTTTATGCCTCTGTAGTTTACCCTTGTTCTTAAAGATAGGAACCATTACACTCCTCTATTCCTCAGGCATCTTCTCACTCACTAAAATCCTGTTAAACAATCTAGTAAGAAATTCCACTGCTGCCTCTCCTAGACATTTCCACACCTCCACCGGTATCTCATCAGGACCAACAGCCTTTCCTCTTTTTTATCCTCTTCAAAGCCATTCTAACTTTGCATGTACTAATCTTTTGAACTTTTCTCTCCAGATTATTTACCTCTTTTACCCTTTTTTCCCCTCTCATTTTCCTCATTCATCAACACTTCAACTCATTTCATCTTCTCTGTACACTCTCCTCAATTGTGAGTACCTTTCCATCTTGATCCTTAATAACCCTAACCTGCTGCACATCCTTCCCATCTTGATCCTTCTGCCTTGCTAACCTGTACAAGTTCTTCTCTCTTTCTCTACTGTGTAACCTAGTGTACAGCTCATCATATGCCTTCTGCTTGGCCTTAGCCACTTCACTCTTTACTCTGTACCGCAAATCCTTGTATGTCTGTCTACTTTCCTCAGTCCTTTCAATGTCCCACTTCTTGGCTAACCTTTGTATGCTATCCTGAACTTCCTCATTCCACCACCAAGTCTCCTTATCTTCTTTCCTCCTTCCATATGACACACCTAGCACCTTTCTTCCTGTCTCCCTAATCACGTCTTCTGTAGTTTGCCATTTATCTGGAAACACTAACTGACTGCCAAGAGCCTGTTTCAACTCCTGTCCAAATTTTTCACAGTATTCTTCCTTTTTCAGCTTCAACCACTTGGTTTTCTTCTTTACCTTTGATCTCTTCTTCCTCCAGACCAACATCTTCCACACCACCATTCTATGCTGTTTGGCTAGACTTTCTCCCACCACAACTTTACAATCACTAATCTCTTTCAGATCGCTTCACCTACATAAGATGTAATCTACCTGTGTGCCCCTTCCTCCGCTCTTATAAGTCCTCCTCTGTCTTCTGGAAAAAAAGTATTTATCACAGCCATCTCCATCCTCTTAGCAAAGTCTACTATCATCTGTCCTTCACTGTTCCTTACCCTGGCTCCATAACTGCCCAACACTTCCTCATCACCTCTGTTCCCCTCACCAACATGTCCATTAAAGTCTGCACCTATCACTGCTCTCTCTCCTCTGGGAAAACTCACCATTACCTCATCTAACTCAAACCAGAACCTTTCTTTTTCTTCTAACTCACAACCTACTTGTGGGGCAAAACCACTTACAACATTCACCATCAGCACTTCAGACTCATCACCCTGTCTGACACTCTTTTCACCTTCAGAACATTCTTCACAAACCCCTCTATCATTATTACTCCTACCCCATTTCTCTTCCTATCCACACCATGATAAAACAACTTTAACTTTAATCCAATACTACGAGCCTTGCTACCCTTCCACCTGGTCTCCTGTACACACAATTCTGACGGATAATTCGCATATTTAGATTTGGTAAAGTTTTACGTCGGATGCCCCTATTTATCAAGGCTTGGGACTGGCACCGAAGTCACAGGCTTGTGACCCCAGTGGCTGGTTTTTCTTTACAGCGTCCTTTATTTTATGTTATTCATACTGACTTATGGATTAAAATTGAAATGAAAGCATGTGTGTCTTGAAATAAAAGTGAGACTGAAAACATCATTCGGTGTTTATAGCGTTTTGGCCTGTCGACATTTTCTGCAATCGTGGATCGGTGATTCTGCAAATCAGCGACTAAATAAAATTAAGTAAGGTTTAATAAACAAGAAAGATTGTGGGTGAATAGAGAGACAACAAGAGTGAGAGGGGGCCAAAGACAGGGAGAAGAGGAAGAGAAATGTAATGTCACTCTGAGTTTATTGCTATTTTACCAGACTGTAGGTGGTAAAGACATAGATCAGGGTCTTCCATCTTAGCCACAGTGTCCATGTGGCTGCAGGCTTTCATTTCGACCAGGCAGGACACACACACACCTGTTTCCGTGTTTAATCAGCTCGTCTCCAATCAGCAAAAGATTATTCTTTTCCGGCTGCTTTAAAAGCCTGAAGTCACAACAGACCTTTGAGGATAAGATTGAGGACCCGAGTCATAGACAAACCGGATTGATGTGACCAGGAAATGGTCAAAGCCTGGTCGTGTCAGGAGTGCTGACATTTATGTGTGTTTTTGTACATGTACGGCATTTGACAGACGCCCTTATCCAGAGCGACTTACATTTATTTCATTTATCCAACTGAGCAGTTAAGGGTTAACAGCCTTTTTCAGGGGCCCAGGAGGGATAGTTTGGTGGTGTTGGGACTCAAACCAACAAACTTTCAGTTAGCAGTCCAACACCCTAACCACTGAGCTAACACCTCCCCTACGTAGTGATTTTCTGGTGAGGCAATAACTGGAAACAGAACTAAGGTTGAGATTGAAATAACTCATCAGGTGATATAATTTATGATAATAGTTTGATATTTGTTGATAATTCTGTTATTAGTGATCCCAAAGCATTTTGAGATGAATTAAAGTGGGTCTACAGATATGAAAGAACTTCACACAGAGTACATAAATGATCGACATGACTTTGTTACTGGCTCGAGCATAATTCCGGTCTACTAAAAAGAGCAAAATCATCAACTAAGAAACTGTAATCCCGATGCGGACTCAACAGAAACAATTTCCAGTTGTTTTTCAATCATGTCATAGATCCTTGGATGGGTCTTGTTTTTAATTATCGAGCTAAAGGCTCGTCCAGAGACTAGCTAGAGAACCTAGAGAACATTGGGTCAGAAATGAAAGAATTTTAACTTGCTGTAGATTTTTGTTATTTTCTCTTTCTGGTCTGGTTAGCACATCTTATAAAATCTGTAAGAGTTTGTTTCCCAGCAAGATATAATGTTTCGCAGTGAGCCTATCACTTTGTGCAACAGCTGACAAACATGGCCGCCCTGGACTCCAGCTGTTAGTCATCTTTTTCCTATGACTTTTTTTGTTTTACCCTTTATACCTTTATAGGAAAATATTGGTTGTTTCTCTTTTATTGTTCAAGGTATACATTCCTAAAACTGTTTCTACCCGCTCCCTTTTTGCAGAAGGTTCCCTCACACACACTTAAAGACAAAGACACTTTCCAAAGGATTTATTCGAAACGTTTTAATTACCACAAATTTAGTGTGTGACAACTTGCTGAAAAAACAAGGAACAAGTCATTTTTAAAGTAGAAGCATTAAAAGTTTTAGTTAAGGCCTCCTATAAGCAACTTTAAACCATATACACACATTTCTTTTTTATTTCTTTTTAATGTTGAATCGTATAGATACAAGCTTTAAAATAGCGCAACTAAATATCTCTGACCTTCGTTTGTGTGTAGGAATGTCTTTAAATTATTTATTTTGGTCTGCAAAAGTGTGTTTTGAAAAGGCAATTTCAGTAGATCGCAATGACTTCTGATGTAGTGGTGCCAGTAACTATGACCGTCATTACTTTGCATTGAGTTTCACTTTAATACCCCGGAAATTCCCAATAAACTCTTGGGGGTAGCACTGCTAAACCCAGAGGGTGGGCAGTCACTGATTTGGTCGCTAATACATTTTACAAATCAGATGTGACGTCTTTCAACTGAAGGGTAGCGCTATCACATTTCAGTTCAGCCTCAACCAACTAATTGTAGGCAATTTTGTGAACCTCACACTAATTAAAATAACTAAATAATCAAAATAACATTTTTTACACAATTATATTTTTATAACCCACCACCGTTAAACGTAAAGCCTTCAGCTTTTACATTGTTTTACTATGTAACAGTAGTCATTGTTTTAATAGCTGGTTCAGCAGCGCTATAGCAAACAGGTCAAGTATTCTAGAAAGTTCCTGTCATTGTGTTATTTGAGTGGGCTTTGCATTTTCATTGAACATTAACGATACATGAGTAAAGCGCTCGTATGCGCCGTGAGCAACTCAAAGGAACAGTCATAGAGTGGATTTATGAGTGGAGCCTCACACCGTGTGGTAATGATGGCTAAAAGGAGAGTAGACTGTAACAAACGCCACTTAAGCGATAATAGATAGATAGAACCCGATGGTGCAGTTTATTTACAATGTGAAAACACTAGGCTAACACCTGGCAAAACTAGCTTGACATGAAACTTAGCCAAGCATAAGCAAAAACAAAAAGCAGACTCAAAACACTGCTAGAATGACAACAAACCACACAAGGCTACAAATGGGCTATAAATACACAAGACTCAAACAAGACTTAGAGCAGGGGTAGGCAGTCTCGGTCCTGGAGGCTCGGTGTCCTGCAGATTTTAGCTTTAATTTACCTCAACAAAATTTACCTCAACAAACTTACAAACTGTAAGTTTCAGGTATACATAGCAAGATGTTGATTAGTTGGTTCAGGTGTGTTTAATTAGATAAACTCTGCAGGACACCCCGACCCTCTAGGACTGTCTAGACTGCCTCTCCCCTGACTTTGAGGGAACATATTAACTAACAAGAGACACCTGAAACCAATAAGCAATCAATGAAAACAAGACACATGGACAAATGGATCATGTGACAGAAACAGAGGAGGAACAAGGTTCACATAACAAGGACAAACACAGGAAGTAAACTAAGGCAAGAAAAAGAATTCAAAACATAAAGCATGAAACAACATGAAACAAGAAACAAACATTAAACATGAAACGTGAACAAACGTGAAGCACGCCATGGCACAGCTCATATTTCAGCCAATTTTTTTTTTTTTTGAAATTTTGCTGTATCCCTATAAAAATCTGCCGATTTCGGTCCTTCCGTTTTTTTTTCTATTTTGATACTTTTGCTTTATCTCCATTTTTGTGACTATTTTATTGTGAACACCCTTCTTGTTTAGCTGTAAATAAACACTTTAAATACGTTCAGAATTGTCATCTGAGGCTGTATAAAATAAACAGAAGCAGCTGACACAGATCTTACATCATCTCCAAGAAAGCTGGGAGACACACAGTGTGCTAAGATGTCTGCATGTCTCATCGGTTTGAGTGCTCAGTCGCTGATACGCATCCGCGGCAAGTTCCTTTTTCACCACCAGCTGCTGGTTTGTAACTAATATGCTGAGACAGAGAACAAGCAGCCCACACATCTTCCTTTTTTCCGTGCCACCTCGAAAAAGTTACAGGCTGCTGATGCACACGTTTGCAGCTAGGAGTTTAAATAACGCTATTGTGGTAGCGTGGATGAGATGTGCATGACTCAATGGAGGTAGAATACGTGGGAGAGGAGTTATCCGTCCTCCTGGTGCCGGATTGATTGACAGGGGGATATTTTTTAGCCCTGCCTTTCTGCCACATGATGGCGGAGGTGTCGGCAAGTCTGAAGGATGGCGCTGCCATTCTGCTGAGCTTCATGACAGCAGCATCTGTCTTCACGTCTCCATCTGCGTTCCCTTTCCATGACCTGAAACTTTCTTCTGGAAGTTTTTTTTTTTGCATTAGCAGATGGGATTAGCTCACAGCTTTAGTGAGTGAGCAAACTCCTGCCATGAACAGGTTGGCAGGACGGGCTCACCTCTGTGTCCTTTCATCGGTCCAGCTGCTGTATTCAAATGAAGGATTGTATTTCGGAATAAATACATGGCAGCACTGCTTCCTGCAGTTTATTCTTGGGAGCAGGGTCATTTAGGAACCCTGAATTAAAGCTTATTATTCGTAAAAAAGGGCTACTTACGACCATTATCTTGTATGTTTCTTTAACAGGATGCTTTCTGTTCTTTTTACAGAAGAAGCTTGGTGTTAGTTTAAATTCTTTCTAAACTCAATGCCAGGACTTTTATGCCAATAAAACTGAAATTGTTCTAATTTAGTCCAATACTAATAATTAGTAATAGAAAGTTTGGATCATTTTACCGACTCTAACATTTGAGTCTCATTCAGCAAAATGAACGAATCTTTTTTTCATTTTTTCAACGAGTCATTTTGTTCATTTTAGCAGAATGTTATGTTACGTGCGGTTCCCCCCCTTACACATCTACCACTCACGACAAAACTACAATGCAGCCAAAATATAAGAAACAAATTACATCATTGTCTACCTGGGTGTTTTGTCTATAATTAGCTCACCCCACCTCTTTTCTGCCAAATGATGAATTCATTTCTTCGAGTCTTTGGGACCAGGTCATTCGTTTATCACAAGACATCCTCATAACTATGCATAAACAATTAATTCACAACTTTGGAGATCAACTAATGTTTCCCGTACAGAATACAGGATTTAGTGTGTGCGCGGGTAATACAAAATGAACGAATCTACGCGATGGCTTGTTGTTTATATCGTTTATTTCGTTCATGAATGTCACATCACTACCAGTGATCATAAATTGCTTTATGTAGTAAATTACACTGTTAATAAAGCTGTTAATGAAGCTGTATATACAGTGGCTTAGTGGTTGCCTTACAGTAAGAAGGTCCCGGGTTCGATTCCCGGGCAAGGGTCTTTCTGTGTGGAGTTTTTATGTTCTCCCTGTGTCTGTGTGTTTACTCCGGATACTCAGGTTTAAACAGAGATTCTAAATTGCCAATAGGTGTGAGTGTGTGTGTAGCCCTATGATGTCCCCCTCCTGTCATTCGCCATTTCAGAGACATGATAGATGGAATAGACCCCAGCAGATCCCCATGACCCCAAATTAGGGAATAAGCGGGTATAGAAGATAAATAAATGACAATATTAGTTAAGGGCTGGTCGATATGGCAAAAATGTAATCTCAATATATTTTGTTTCGATAATGATATATATTTCAGTACATAAATTGTTCATTTTGCCAGCTTTTAAATGACTTGACTGTGGCATTTACCTGTAAAATTGTTACTGATACCAACACGCAATTCTATCCAACATAACCTGCGTGA
Organism: Bagarius yarrelli; assembly: GCA_005784505.1. Classification (NCBI taxonomy): domain Eukaryota; kingdom Metazoa; phylum Chordata; class Actinopteri; order Siluriformes; family Sisoridae; genus Bagarius; species Bagarius yarrelli. Next base: position 161,413 of record VCAZ01000169.1, on the reverse strand, counting down.
ACGAATACAGTATAGATGAACAGATGATAGAGAATGGCTGTGATCTGGACTAATAATGGCAATCAGAGCAAAAAGGAATGCAAACGGTGCTGTGAGAAAATATCAGGATTCTGATCTGTAGCGTCTACAAGAAGCTAATGGTAGCTAAAGCATGCAGAGTCGTAGCGAGCGGGGTCATTAGCACTGCAAGATGTTGGAAAGTTTACACGCTTCACCTTTTATAAGCATTCAAAGAAACCCAGAGAAACATCTTATAAATGCACTTGATTTTCTCAAACCTTCTTGATGAAGGTCCGCTGTCCTTTTAAAGCTCTTCTTTTAAATGCACTGAGAGCGCTAATGATTGCGTAATGCTATTGTAAGTAGGTTCCTTATTTCACTGTCATTATAGGTATCCATAGCTGCCAAGAGTTTTCCTTTCATTGTCTGATGAAGTGTATTGTATATGTCTGAAATTCATTCAGGCAAAAAAATATTCTGTGTATCCTCTTCAGTTATAAGCTCCGCCCATTTCTACGTGCTCCTCCTGTCATTTTTCTTTGTGAACGCCTCAAATCTGTGTTAGTGAAACTTTGTATGTATTTTTAGGGGAACATCATGTTTTCTGACTTATTTAGCACAGTTATGATCAATAACATTAAATTATTTTTGATTTATACTTTTGTTAAAGTACTTTTGTATAATTCTAGGGGGGCCTAAAAACTGTGGAAACTCTCCTGGTACTCGAACTCTGAAAAAACATTTGGCATCGATGTATGCGTATAAGATGGTAAAAAAGTAAAAGTCGACTATTCCTGTCTGTCACCCCTGATCTTTACCTCCCTCACGGCCCCCTTTTTCTGTGCAGGTGATCGGAGTGTTTATCTGGTTCGCTGTGGTTCCGCCCCACACCATCATTGATTACGATGAGCTGCGTCCCCCCAACCCAGTGCTGGCACGCGGCATCCTAAAGTGCGACATGTCGGATCTGTCTCTGATCTGCTGTCTGAGCTACAGCATCTTGCTGATGGTGACGTGCACCGTGTACGCCGTCAAAAGCCGAGGCGTCCCTGAGACCTTTAACGAAGCCAAACCCATCGGCTTCACCATGTACACCACCTGCATCGTGTGGCTGGCCTTCGTGCCCATTTTCTTTGGAACGGCACAGTCCACAGAGAAGGTGAGAGCTGAAGGGGTGATGACTTCTACAATCTGAGAACTATTATATATTAGAGAAAAATTTTATCCAAATTATTAAAAATTTTAAAGCAAGAAAAAATGCAGGATAGAAAAGAATTTAGATTTTTTTTTATCCTATAATATTTTTATATTATAAAATGTATTTTTTTTTCTTTTTACTATAGGAACATTTTCCGTTAAAAGGCAGTCTAAGGAACAGCTTATAATAAAAAACTGAAACAAAAGATAAATATAGAAACCAAAACTGGACACAAAGTAAAAAAAAGAAACGAAAGATGGTTATAGATAGATAGATAGATAGATAGATAGATAGATAGATAGATAGATAGATAGATAGATAGATAGGTGGGTGGATGGACAGACAGATGGATGGATAGACAGACAGACCGCTATAAAGATAGATAGATAGATAGATAGATAGATAGATAGATAGATAGATAGATAGATGGATTGATGGATGGATGGATGGAGGATGGATGGATGGATGGATGGATGGGTGGGTGGGGTGGGTGGGTGGGTGGATGGACAGACAGATGGATGGATAGACAGACAGACCGCTATAAAAATAGATAGATAGATAGATAGATAGATAGATAGATAGATAGATTGACAGGTTGACAGACAGACAGATAGGTTGACAGATAGATAGGTTAGACAGACGGACGACAGACGGACAGACAGACAGATAGACAGACAGAAAGACAGATAGGTTAGACGGACAGACGGACGGACAGACAGACAGATAGGTTGACAGATAGACAGACAGAAAGACAGATAAGTTAGACGAACGGACGGACGGATGGACAGATAGATAGATGGATGGATAGATAGATATTGTTTTTCTATGGCTTCATTCAAACTAAGTCACATGTTTAGAATTTCAGGCCTTTCATTTATCCAAATTTGTCCAATATTCTGTTGAGCTCCAGTTCATTGTGTGTGTTTGTGCGGAGAGAAATCTCATTACACTCATTACACACTTCATATCCTGTGTGATTAGTACTATAAACATGATGCTCCTAGAAACCTTTACTTATTTCTCTTCCTCTGTTTCGCTTCCCTGCGTGTGTTTGAACTTCCAGGAACTGTGCGGTGCATTTAATCGCACAGCAGGAAATGATTAGTTTAGCGGAAACAGCCAGCATTTCACCACAGCGCTATCTCTCTGTCCCCGCTTCAGCTCCAGCTCGGCGACGGAAAAGGCTCAACTGTTTGAGTCCTTGTGTAGCAGAATTATGCAGAATGAAGTCATTTCAATATGAATGTGTCGAAGTGAGCGGCAACCTGCAAGGCTGCAACCTGCAAAGCCCGTGATAACACGCCAAAGTCGCGTCTCGAGCACTTTCTCTTTTAAAGCGAGCTTTCATATGGCCACATGACGAGTTGAGAGAAAGACGTCTTCATTCCTTACCCCCACCCTAACTTCTGCTTTTATCACTGAAGACACACCATGACACCGTGACAAAGGCCCTGCTTTATAGCAGCCAGCGGTTTAATTGTGGTGGAAGGCAGATAAGACAAAGCGTGGGGGCGGGAAGGGGGGGGGCGGAAAAGACAATGCCTTCACTTATACTAATAAAACTACGAGGAACCACTGCAGGAATGAAGAACTAGAGCGTATCCCTCCGCCACGTGAAGCACCACTAAGGGGCTGCTCTTCTTTTTCCGTTTTTAGATTTGATTTATTCATTAAAACGGTATGAGTTCAATACGAGAGCGTGATGAGATTTTTATGTTTATAGACGGTTCTGGGTTTTGCTAAAATCTTGTCGATACAGCATTTTTTTGGACGTTGTAAATCTTACAGAAAATCATTTTATTTGTGTTATACGCACTCACGTCATGTAGACAATAAATAGTAATGGAAATAATATAAAATAAATCAAAATCTTAAATATATCAAAATTAAAATAAAACCAACCAAATCTGTCGTTCAAAAAAAATATAGGGAAATTAATTTAAGGCAGATAATGAGATCCAGGAGCGGCGGAAATGCATTTACAGTGGTACCTTGACTTTTGAGTTTTCCAGCTAACTAAGTTTTTCAGAGATACAAGTCGTCTCCCAGACAATTTTTTAGTTGCAAACTGAAATTCGGGTTATGAACAGCTTCAGACACCCAACCGCCAGGGTGGCGTAGCAAGCGCCACAGTGAATGTGTAATGACAGGACTAAAAAGAATCCATCATGCAGGTAAAAGCTCAGTAATCAAAGAAATAAGCAAACAAATCCAAATCCTGGGACAAAGAACCGAGGTCAGAGAACAGGAAAAGCTCAAAAACCAAAGAATCAGTAAACATGAACAAATGCCTGGTATATCGCATAGAAAACAATACTTCGCAATGTGTTAGCAGAGTAATAAAACTTAAATAATTCGCAAACAGAAAGTAAGCCCGGAAGCGCTAGTATTCCGACGACAGCGCCCTCTGGCGGAGAACTCTGTAACATTCGCCCAGCATCCTGTGTCTCAATCGATAGCTAGTCAGACATGCGTGTTAGCAAGTGGAGTCGTCTGATCTCCAAGGTAAATGCTGTACATTATACTTAATAAAACCAGTTTATTCCAGTACATCCTATTGTATTGTTTTCATATAATATTCGTTATTTATACATTTATTTTTAAAAACATGTAACAAAAAATTGCAGTTTTTTTATGTTGTGGACCCAGAACGAATTAATAAAATTT
>VCAZ01000169.1:137500-157383 GCA_005784505.1 Bagarius yarrelli | reverse complement strand
TATTTTGATGGTTTGACATGAGTAATTTGAATTTAACTCATAGGTCAAGGACCCCTGTATTGGTAATTTGCAATTTGTGGTCCTGCAATCTTTATGTCTGCTCGTTTTACACCGCATGAAAGTAGGGATGCACGGTATACCGCTACTGGATAAATACTGACATATATTATATTTGGTACAATACCAAAACTTTCATCTAAATTAGGTATTTTATATGCTGCTGTGGCAGAATTTACCTATAGAGGGCAGTGTTTTTTTGCTCTTCAAGTCTAAAATCAAAAGAGAGAGAGAAAGAGAAAGAGAGAGAGAGAGAGAATTATAAGCTTTAATAAAGAGATTAAAGAAAGTAAAATGTAGAAACCAAAGAATAAATATATCTGAACATATGAGAAAAGAAAATGTAATTCACAAAATAAAATAGAAAAAAAACTTTTATTCTGTAGTTAATTTCCCATGAATCCTTTCTCAGTCCTCGGGTGTTTATTGCTTCTGTGTGGATGATGACTCTGTGATTGTGTCTGTTCCAGATGTACATCCAGACCACCACGCTGACCGTCTCTATGAGTCTGAGTGCCTCGGTGTCCCTGGGCATGCTCTACATCCCCAAAGTCTACATCATCATCTTTCACCCGGAGCAGAACGTGCAAAAACGCAAGCGCAGTTTCAAGGCTGTGGTTCAGGCAGCCACCATGTCCACTCGTCTGTCACACACAAACAGCGAGAAACACAACGGCGAGTCAAAGTTGGAGCCCGACAGGACGCAGTAACAGGTAACACAAAACTCAGGTCCAGCTCTAAAAAAGAGTCTTTAAACTCATTAAACATGTTCTGCCTGATTCCCTCACCATCTTAAGCCACGCCTCCTGAACTCATAAACACTCAAAGACCAGACGACCAGAGACGACATTACTACAATACATCATGTGTCATTCACCAGTGGGAAAAACTTATAGCCCAGTAACAGTACTACCAGTACTACCACAGGGGAGTGGTTACAGTGTATTCCCAGTACAACCAAGTTACCACTACTCTTAACCACCAATTTCCCAGTTGTATACATGTAGGGCGCTTTGAATAGGGGCATCTACCAAATGCTGTACATATACCAAAATACCAAACAGGAAAATAGAACCCGATCCCACACTGCTGCTGTAGTTCATCAAAATCCAAGTACACCAAAAGAATACTTACTTGACTAGAATTGGAAGCTCAGGGGTTAAAATGTTGGGCTAGTGTCGGAAGATCGTGGGTTCAAATCATAGCACCCCCAAACTGCCACCGTTGGGCCCCTTGAGCAAGGCTCTTAACCCTTAACTGCTCAGTTGGATAAAAAAAATGAAAGTCCACATGGATAAAAGCGCCTGCCAACTGCCAGAAATATAAATTTAAGTAAAGCTGTGTGTTTGAGCTCGCCCCCTTCAGTGAGTTAGAGGTACTGACTGCCACTGGAGTGTGAAGCATTGACGGGAAGGAAAAAGAAAAAAAAACTGTGGCGTTCGCTATGCTAACTAGCGGTTTTTGGGTGTCTGAAGCTGGCTCGTAACCCGAATTTTAGCTCACAACTCAAAGCGAAAAAACTTCAGCGAGACATTTACGATACCTCTGTATTAGTGACCTACAGGCACACGATTATTTGAGTTTGTGAAAGATTGTGTAATTTGAGGTAATGCTAAGCTCGTTGCTGCTTTTAGCGAATTAGCAGATTCAGACATAACAGACATATTCAGAAAATCATACTGATATTTACATTTAGATATGTTTAGCGTTATTTGTTAATTAATTCTTTAAGATCCCCCCTGACCGCATGTCTCTGTGTTCCACAGTTAGCATTCTCCTCAGTTAGCATTCTTACAGTAATTGTGTGGTGTGTGAAAATTTATAGGAAAAACAAACAAAAACTTATTTTAAATTGAAAGCACTGGTACCGACACCCACAAAACTCTATAGAAGATAAAGATACAGTATATGACATCACAATGACAAAACAGGGACATAGCACCTCAGAAAATCATCTTCGCTAACGAGTTTACAGAAAAGCGTGCGTCATGTTCTCTCACTCTGTCAGTCTCCGGCTCACTTATGCAGAAAATTACAGATTTTCCCAGAACGTGTTACACTGCCCTGTTTCATCAATCTAAAAAAAATATGCTTTCAGAGGACGTAGATGTTGGTTTGCATTCTCTCCGGTTGGTAGATTGGTTGGATGCTGGTATCTAGGGGACAGGGTGGGATTTGACCAAGAGGAAATAAATTAGTTTGTTTGTATTGGGGTTTATTGCTCTATCAGTTTCACTGACTGTTTCTTGACAGAGACAGATTCAATATTCGAACCGTTGAAACAGTATAATACAGTATCATATTGTAAATGCATTTTAATGATTCAACACACTTTCGAAAAATGCCTCGGCCTTCAAAACAAGATTTTATACAACAAAATTAGACTCAACATGGGGTTTATTCTGGTTTTATTTCTAAAGTTCTTTTAACAATGTGCGTTGCCTAAAGCAGCTTTACAGAACATAATAACCATACTAAAGTCTGCATTAATGAAAATAAAAAAAGAATTATCAATAATCATCCCCAAAAACATCCCTAGTGAATAAGCCTGGGGCGACTGTGGCAAGAAAAAAAGAAGAAAGGAAAGAAAGGAAGAAAGAAAGCTAAGAAGGAAGTAAGTAAGAAAAGATTTAAGAAGGCAGAAAGGAAGAAAAAAAGGAAAGATGGAAGAAAGGAAAGAAAAAAAAAGAAATGAAGACATAAATATTGCAAGGAAAAACTTGTCTTAGATGACAAAGGGGAACCCGTCGTCATTTGGGTAACTCTTTACCGAAGAGTGTGTTTTATAAGCGATGTTTTTTAAACAGCGGTAGTGCGATTATAAGCATGTCCTTTCTATAGACATATACAGTCAGTGGGAGTTAGATGATGGAAGTACATCCTGCTGACATCCTCAAAGTCCACATACCCCAAATCTTCATAAGGCATAAGCCAACTGGAGCCGCCAATCTTTGGACACCTACGAATCCTCCCAGGGTTGGACTCTTCTTACTGCACGTCTACCAGTGCTGGCACAATCTGTAAAAGTGTAAATGCTTTTATTTTGCCACATATACTTTTTACAGCAGAGTGAAATTCTTTCTTCGCATATCATCTTAGTAAGTTGGGGTCAGAGCACAGCGTCAGCTCTGATACAGCGCCCCTGGAGCAGGAAGGGTTAAGTGGTGGTGGTCTTCCTGGCTTCAACCCAGGTGGCGGGGTTGAACCCAATCCACGAAAGAAGTGAGTAAATGAAAATAAAAAGAGAAGCAAGGATAAAAATAAAGAAAGCAGTAAATAAGACAAAAGAACAATGAAAGAATAATGAAAGAATAAAGAAAAATGGAAGGAAATATAAGAAAGAAGGAAAAAATACAAAGAAAAAAGAAAAAAGATAAGAAAGAAGAAGAAAAGAAATGAAGAAGGAAGAAAAGAAAAATGGAGGAAAGAATGAGGAAGGTAATAAAGAAGGAAGTAGAGAAATAAAGAAAGAAGGAAGAAAAGAAGGAAAGAACGAAAGGAAGCAACACCACTTACAGTTCTTCTTTTATAGGGTGCCATAACATTTGCCCTGCTTGAGCGGCTATACAGTTTGCTTACAGTTCAGTGTCTCTTTACTTCCTCTGGAAAAAGAATACATGTCTTCTCTTCCAGTGACCACAAATGTAGCTTCACTCTGCTTAATTTTCTAGTTTTAACTAAAGATTTTTCTAAGAGAAAAAGAGTGGTTATCATCACCCCTGGGGCACACCAACACACACACACACACACACACACACACACGTCTCTATGATGTCTGCACACAGTGAGTTGATTTATCTTCAGGGCTAATTAGTGGTGGTTTTAAAGGTGGCTTTTCTGTGTCATCACTCCGAATTGGTGTCATGCAGAGGTCCTGAACTAAAGAGACAGAGCGTGAAAAAGCAATAAAAACCCTCACGCATGAAAAGATGCTAATAATGTTAAAGACTAAAAAAGAAGAGAGTAAATGAATCTGTCTTTAAAATACACTAGGAGTTGTAAATAAACATCTTTTATCCAAATGCATAGCGAGTTTAATTTAGTAATTAAGTATTTGCTGTAAATTATTCTTTTTGGTTTTGTTTTTCACAATAAAAGGGAAGGAAGGAAGAAAGAAAGGAAGTAGGAACTGAGGAAGGAAGGAAAGCAATAAAGAAAAAAGAAAAGAAAGAAAGAAAGAAAGAAAGAAAGAGAGGGCGATAGCACGAAAGAAACAAAGGAACGAACGAGGAGGAAAGGAAAGGAGAAAGGAAGGAAGGAAGGAAGGAAGGAAGGCGAATAGACAAAGGAGGAGAAAGAAAGAAGGAAGAAGAACAAAGAAAGAAAGAAGGAAAGGAAGGAAAAAAAGAAAAAAGAAAAAAGAGGAAAAGTAATTAAAATGGAAAGAAAAAAGAAAAGGAAGAAGGTGGAAGAAATAAACAATAAAAAAAAAGGGAGGAAGAATGAAAGAAGGAAAGAAAAAAGAGAAGAAAGAAAGAGGTAAATGAAAGAGGAAAAGAAAGGAAAGGATAGAAAAAGAAAAGAAAAGCAAGAAACAATTAGTAAAATGGCAAAGAAAATAAAGAAATGATTGAAAGGAAGAAATAAACACATTACTTCTAATCACATGTCGCTATAAGTGATGTATAAGTGAAGTGGTGAAGAGTCCGAGTTTTTTTTTATCATTTTAACCACCTCTTTTTCGGCTAGGCTGTGACTCAGCCTAGGAGAGCAGAACAAACCCTTTCCTTTATCATCCCAGGGATAACATCTCAAAGCATCATGGGAAACCTTCCGCTTTTAAAAGTTTCAGCTTTAAGCCAGTCGTTTTTATGACTAGATTTCTTTATTCGACTCACCGATAAATAAAAGCGACACTGTGTATCGGATGAATCACACTGAATCAATACCACCCTGCACTGAAATCAGAGTGCTAGAAATAATAATAAAAAGCTACAGAATTCTGAAATGATAAACCGAGTTGTTTTACCCCATCAGTCAGATGCAATGGAATTATCAAAACAGATAATGAGAGAGCGAATGAGAGAGCGAATGAGAGAGCGAATGAGAGAGCGAATGAGAATTTCTCCCAGCGGGCAGCTCTTTCTTCAATGTTCTAACTTGGCTCTTGGCTCTCCATTCTTCTTTTCCCTTTTTTCTCAACAGATAAAGCATTTTTGCTCTTATTAAGAAGGCAGTAATGATGGATACTTTCATGCAGGATCTCCAGGCCCTGTGTGGGTCACTTTATATTATAGTGTATGTAATACAGGCCACTGGAGCGTTGCCACCACCACGCCACATCCCCCCCCATAACAAACTACCTACTGTGTTAATAATATAATATCGCTATTAACAACAAAATAAAACCACTATTCCGCTGTTATGCATATATTAAAGAATTATAGTTTTAATGTATGCCGCAGCAATACCTGTGCCTTTAACCCTCTTAATACCACCACTATCACATCACATTAACAAACCATCATCAATACTAACAAACACACAATATCTCACAGCAGCATGGAATTACAGACAGAGAGACAAGAACCCGTTAACACACAACTCCAAACCTCTCACACAACCACAACTGTACCACCTACACACATCTGGAGCAGTTCAGAATATATTTATCTTAATATTAATATAACATCACAAAAACATTACAGATATCAATAAAATATTTCAGACATTTAAAGGCTGTCATACATTTAAAGTCAGTGTTACCGGTCAGCGGCGCAGGTCTGGAAGTGGGGAATAAACTCTTTCCCAGGCTGAGAAAAGCTAGTTATCTTCAGGGTACCGAACTTTCCTCATGATGTCTAACTTTTCCGGAAAAATCCACCTGAAAATGGATTTTGAAACAAAGTTAATTTCTCCTCCTCTGTTGTCAGCCATTGTGGGGGTAAAAATTCGAATTCAACTGTACACACAAGTTTTGCTAGTCTATAAGATTTTACTTTAATCAACCAATAAGAGGATAAATGATGTCATTGTACGCCAGCTAGCGGTCTTCGGGAGACGGGTTTAAAAATCTGATTGGTTGAAGAAACAGTCTTTAATAATATTAACCAATTAACAATCTGATTGGACAAAATCTAACATCCATATACACGTACTGGAAGCAGTGCAGCAGGAGAAACACTACGAAATGAAGAGAATAAACTGTTGGGAATAAATTAATACAATTTAATGAAGCAAATATTAGAATTTAGGTTGTAAATGGAGGGCAGTGATTCTGATAGTGTTTAGAACAGCAGAGAACGACAGACTGACCCACACCAGTGCTGTATTGCAAATGTCATTTTGTCCCGGGGGAACAATTGTTTATAAAACTTATAAAAATGATGTGATTTAAGCATCAGAACTTGTTTCATATCTCCTTCTCCCTCCCCATTTTGTTGTTAGCGAATCAATATTGTTTTTATATTTTTGGCTTCATGTGATTGGACCAATTTGGTGGGCTCAGCCCTCCCCTGCCCATTGAACTCAATTACACTAATCCATAGTATTTATTTCATTCTTTAACAGTTAACATTTGTAATATTTTAGCTAGCAGTAATGTTACGTCATCATTATCTGCTATTTACAGTCCTGCATTATTAACAGTTTAATATTTTTACATTTGTTTGTGCCACCGCTCAGCCCAGGTTCGAACATGTGTCAAACCCATGTTAGGGGGCATTTAGGGGGTCCCAAGAATTTTATTAGGTTCCCGCCAAAACATCTAACAAGAGCCGTCCCTCTAATGAACTCGTTACTTATTCTGTCCAACTTTGTCACGCCAAAGAAAACCTCAACATCTTCAGCTTTGCTACTTGCAGCTCTGCCACCTGTCTCGTCCTCGGTGTCACTGTCTCTCTAAACCATACATCACAGCTGTCCTTACCACTGTCTCTAAACCATACATCATAGCTGTCTACCACTGTCTCTTAACCATACATCATAGCTGGTCTTACCACTGTCCTAAAACCATACATCATAGCTGTCTTACCACTGTCTCTTAACCATACATCATAGCTTCTCACTACTGTCTCTTAACCATACATCATAGCTGTCTCACCACTGTCTCTAAACCATACATCATAGCTGTCTTACCACTGTCTCTTAAATCATACTCTACTACCATACATCATAGCTCACCACTGTCTCTAACACCACTACTCATAGCTGTCTCACCACTCTCTAAACCATACATCATAGCTGTCTCACCACTGTCTCTAAACCATACATCATAGCTGTCTCACCACTGTCTCTAACCATACATCATAGCTGGTCTCACCACTGTCCTCTAAACCATACATCATAGCTGTCTCACCACTGTCTCTTAACCATACATCATAGCTGTCCTCACCACTGTCTCTAACCATACATCATAGCTGGTCTCACCACTGTCTCTAAAACCATACATCATAGCTGTCTCACCACTGTCTCTAAACCTTACATCATAGCTGTCTCACCACTGTCTCTAAACCATACATCATAGCTGGTCTCACCACTGTCTCTAAACCATACATCATAGCTGGTCTCACCACTGTCTCTAAACCATACATCATAGCTGGTCTCACCACTGTCTCTAAACCATACATCATAGCTGTCTCACCACTGTCTCTAAACCATACATCATAGCTGGTCTCCCCACTGTCTCTAAACCATACATCATAGCTGTCTCACCACTGTCTCTAAACCATACATCATAGCTGTCTCACCACTGTCTTCTACACCTTCCCCTTGATTCTAGCTGAAGTTATACAGTCATTTTATTGAAGCTGATAAAAATGGATGCCAAATACAATAACTTGTCGCTGCTATTAACTGTTTTTATGCACTGCTGAATAAGTTACCCTGATTGATTCTATGCTCTTTTGTGTGTGGGTGTGTGTGTGTGTGTGTGGGTGTGCGTGTGTAAAGGCAGATGCCCTGAAGCGGCACACTCTGCTGATGCTGACAGAAGAAAAGTGAAGAAAAATCAAATAAAAATAGAAAAAAATTCAGGACTCTGTTTAGCTGACTTCCTGTAATAAAGACGAGGAGGCACAAACGTCCAAAAATGCACATTTTTGACCTGAAGCTTTATCACAGCCACGAGGACTCGACCTCACCACCGACTGACGATCTTTTCAACGTGTTCACTACCAGAGGGGGAAAAAGGGTGTGATAAGCGATATGGTTGATGTAGCAGCATGTGAGACGTGTGTGTAAGTGACTGAAACTGTGTTTTGTCTGTGTTTGTACGTTTAATGCACCTGCAGTGTGTAAAGCCCCAGACGGCAGCTGTGGACTGGAAATGAAATGAAATGAAACTCTTTACTATAAAGACAAAAAAATCTGATATTGTATTTATTTTCCTGAAATGGGTTTGCTATTGAGACCAGATGGTTTAGCGTGTTGTTAATGTTACGCTACATATTAATGTCTGATATAAGGATTTGCTCTGGCACATGATGCTACCGACAGGAAACAGTGCTACGGGATGTTCTGGAACAGATGCACTTTTTTAAAAAGAGAACAAAACACACTGAAGAGGAAGAAAGAAAGAATAAAAAAAAAGAAAAAAGAAAGAAAGAAAGAAAGAAAAGGAAGGAAGGAGGGTAAAAAAAAAGAAAGAAAGAAAGAAAGAAAGAAAAGGAAGGAAGGAGGGTAAAAAAGAAAGAAAGGAAGAAAGAAAGGAAGAAAGAAAAGGAAGGAAGGAGGTAAAAAAAAAGAAGAAGAAAGAAAGAAAAAGGAAGGAAGGAAGAAACAAAGAAAAGGAAGGAAGGAGGGTAAAGAAAAAAGGAAAAGGAAGGAAAGAAAGGAAAAAAGAAAGAAAAGGAAGGAAGGAGGGTAAAAAAGAAAGAAAGGAAGAAAGGAAAAGAAAGAAAAGGAAGGAAGGAGGTGAGGTAAAAAAGAAAGGAAGGAAGAAAGAAAGGAAAAGAAAGAAAAAGGAAGGAAGGAGGGTAAAAAAAAAGAAAGAAGGAAGAAAGAAAGAAAGAAAGAAAAGGAAGGAAGGAGGGTAAAAAAGAAAGAAAGGAAGGAAAGAAAGGAAGAAAGAAGAAAAGGAAGGAAGGAGGGTAAAAAAAAAAGAAAGAAAAGAAAGAAAGAAAGAAAGGAAGAAAGAAAGAAAAGGAAGGAAGGAGGGTAAAAAAAGAAAGAAAAAGGAAAGGAAGAAAGGAAGAAGAAAAGGAGGAGGGTAAAAAAAAAAAAAGAAAGAAAGAGAGGAAAGGAAGAAAGAAAGAAAGAAAGGAAGGAAGGAAGGAGGAAAGAAAGAAAGAAACGATGGAAGGAAGAAGGAAAGAAAAAAAACTAAAAAAATAGTCCTTGGGTCATTTTTATTAACTAGTGAAGGGCGAATTATGTACCACTGAAATGTATGACATGTTTTCCTCGAACCAAAAGATTTGCTACTTGCACTGTTGTACAGCGTTTGACGTCTGGTTTGGAATTGTGGAGTTAAAAAAGTGGGAAAAAAAAACTGATGTTGATTTTATAGAGTTACTTAATGAATTTGTCTTTTTCTGTCTGTTATTATTTATTATTATTTATTTTTTGCAGTATTATTTATTCTTAAACATCTATGAAAGATAAATGTGTGTATCGCTGCCGTGATTTTGCTCTGTAAATACAGGAAATGTGAAGAATGAACTAAAGAAAATGTAAAAAAATAAATATAAAGTCTTCAATCGATAAGGTGTTTGTGTAACGGAAATTTGGGGACGTTGCCTTGCGGGACCAGCAGAGGGCAATATGGCGCATTGTGGAGGGTTTAGTTTGAAAAAATTTTTCTGGTTGTCCCTTTGTTGTGTTGTTTATGAAGACATACTGGGGACACTGTATAAGCACTGGGTTTTATTCTATAAAAAGACGAGGATGTGGATGGACATGCAGGATAGAAGCGTAAAAGCATAACATTGCTAGCAATCTGATGGACGACAACTTAGCGATTAAATAAGTCCCTCAACACATCTAAGGAAACAACCAGCAGAAAAAAAGCAGACAAAACCTCATAAAGAGCCCTGCTCCATGTTGCCCCCTGGTGGTCTGGCAGAGAAACGTCCTAAATATCCACAACAGTTTGCACTGAGTTTTTTAAAGAGAATGTTAGATTTTATGTTTGAACTGTGCAACACTTTCCTCCAAGGCCAAAAGCTCAGGCTAGCGTCCATAAATCTAAACGAATGATTAGACTGTTCCAGACTTCGACTCGGCTTGAACATTACTCAATAACCTGACAGCTGTTTTTCGGCCAACTCGTGAAACAGCTGCAGTTTTATTCCACACTGACGTATTGTATCATTATAACCCCCGTCTCTGAATTCCGTCCTGAGCTCCAGTCTAAACTTACTTTGTCCAGAATCTGCTGGGGTTTTTAATCCAAATTAAACATACGGTTTGAAATCTACACTTTGTTATTAGAAGTTGTCTCTTATTTTTAACAAACTATTTAAGTTGTTGCATCGATTTCATGCCAACTTTTATGAATGAGCTTTAATACCTACCTGTTAATATGATATTTAACACTACGACAGTGTTTAAGTTACATTTTAATGCTCTGACCAAAAAGACAAGGATCAATATTTGTCCTTTGAATTTATTTGTTCCCTATAGGGGACGGGTCAGCAAACCATACGTCTGTTTTCTGTAGCACTTATAATACACCGCATCACACTGAGCACAAGGTGAGGACAACATAGACCGGACTCCAACCAAGAGCACAATTACAACAACTTACACACACACACACACACTTTACGGACATGTTTACAGCACACAGATTTCATATAAGGGGTAAATAGTTTACAGGGTTATAAAGGAGGTGTGTAGATTACAGGGTTATGTAAGGGGTATATAGATTATAATGCTATATAAGGGGTATATAGATTATAAGGGGTATATAGATTAGAAGGTTATATAAGGGGTATATAAATTAGAGGGTTATATAAGGGGTATATAAAATTAGAGGGTTATATAAGGGTATATAGATTAGAGAGTTATATAAGGGGTAGATTAGAGGGTTATATAAGGGGTAGATTAGAGGGTTATATAAGGGTATAGAGGGGTAGATTAGAGGGTTATGATTAGGGGTATAAGGGGTAGATTAGAGGGTTATATAAGGGGTATATAGATTAGAGGGTTATATAAGGGGTAGATTAGAGGGTTATATAAGGGGTATATAAATTAGAGGGTTATATAATATAGATTAGAGAGTTATATAAGGGTATATAGATTAGAGAGTTATATAAGGGGTAGATTAGAGGGTTATATAAGGGGTAGATTAGAGGGTTATATAAGGGGTAGATTAGAGGGTTATATAAGGGGTATATAAATTAGAGGGTTATATAATATAGATTAGAGAGTTATATAAGGGTATATAGATTAGAGAGTTATATAAGGGGTAGATTAGAGGGTTATATAAGGGGTAGATTAGAGGGTTATATAAGGGTATATAGATTAGAGAGTTATATAAGGGTATATAGATTAGAGAGCTATATAAGGGGTAGATTAGAGGGTTATATAAGGGGTAGATTAGAGGGTTATATAAGGGGTAGATTAGAGGGTTATATAAGGGGTATATAGATTAGAGAGAGGAATTTCCAACATATATCTGCTAAATGAATAAATTTGTTGAACTCTTGAGTGATCAGTTGATGCTGCCAGGTTACACAGAATCCCTGGGAACAGCATGAGTCCCCTCACACCAAGAAATAAACATCAATAACATTTAATAACGACTGTTTTCTCATTTCAATTTATTCAGACTTAATAGTCAACCTGAGGGTAAAGCCGAGGCCACAGTGTTCACATGCAGCTCGGCCAATCGGATCTCGTGAAAAATGGACCTGTCAACATACTGAAGCTAAAACCTCAAGTGTGTAAAAAGATCATGAATTTTAAATGCAGCATTATGCCCTAACGATGCATGCAGATACTCGCTGTAATCGCTTCGACATAAATATTAATGCGAAAAACACCACATCGCCTATGCATTCTTGCATCTGATTGGTCAGGAGGTGTTTACTACTTTTGTGTAATGGCAGCTCTGACATTAATACCGGCTGCAGGGCAACACACTGGTCTATAATAAATGCGCATTTTAATGTGCTCCGGTTGCTGCAGTAACAATTTACTGTATCCAGGGACTCGCAAATTTTCCACATCATCATTCTTGCGATTGTGTAGCAGTTTGTGATGATTTTTCTGTCAACGAAAATTTCCCTAATACAGAGTAATAAAACAAATCAGGCAGAGTAGAGAAAAGTGTAAGCAAAGCGATAGAAGTTAATCACTGCAGCGATGGCTCGTTCTCTACAAGCTTCAAGAAGGTTTATGTCCAGAGGAAGCAAATTTTCTTCTCATCCTTTCATTACATGTTATTCTGAGTCCTTCGTCTCTCAAATACAGACATTTTTACGGTGATTGCATTATTGTCCGTGTCAGGGTAGGATGGCGAACCTCCTTTGGCCTTCGTACCAATCTGTATCAGTCTCACCCACACCCTGTGTGTTTAAGCTCTCCTGAACATTCCGTTCTTCCCTCACACCCTCGTCATAAATCTTACAGAAAACAAGGGGAAAAAATTGGAAAAAGAAAAAGAAAAAAGAATTGCATTGTTCAAAATATAGAACTTTATTTTTGTTCACACAACGTAATAACTATAACTTTTCTTATTATTCCTTTTAAACACTTTGCACAATTAAAGACTAAAATAATAAAAAAAAAATTAAATAGATCAACAACCAAAATGTGCTGCTGTTATTCAGCATTTTAGATTATAAATTAAAGGATTATATACAGGGTGTATAGATTAAAGGGTTATAAAGGGTTTATATAGATTAAATGGGTATATAGTGGTAAATAGATAAGAAGATAAGAAGTATATATATATATATATATATATATAGATAGATAGAGAGAGAGAGATAGAGAGATAGATAGATTACAGGGTTATATAAGGGGTGTTTATATTGTTATTGCCTGTCAAAAAATATAAATGAAAAAAAAAAACCAATACCAAAATAAAATGTTTTAAACAAAAATTTAAAAGTGAAGAAAGAAAGAAAGAAAGAAAGAAAGAAACAATTTATTTATACACTTTCTATATTTATACCGCCCTTAAGTAAATCTTCAAGTTCTTCAAAATAAATATGTAGAGAATGAGAGTGAAATATTCAGAAGCTTTAAAAAAAGAAGAGACCCATTAAGAACAGTTCACTTCTCTAGGAAGTTTTTTGTTAATAATTAGTAATAATAATAATTTTAAAAGTTCTGTTATAGTCCTTAGTTGTTTTTTATCAATCAGGATCTAAATAATAATGACAATTGTTTGTGTAGTTGTAGTGAACTGATTAATATTTTTTAGGATCACTGTTAGATGAAGACCTCCCTATGAAGACATGTTCTCCCTGTGTTTGCGTGTGGTTTACTCCGGGTTCTCCGGTTTCCTTCCACAGTCCAAAAACATGTATGTTAGGTTAATTGGTGATTCTAAATTGCCCAAAGGAGTGAGTGACCTGTCCAGGGTGTCCCCCTCCTGCCTTTCACTCTTTCGGAGACGGCTGGGATAGACTCCAACAGATCCCCGTTACCCTGAATTAGGGAATAAGCAGGTATAGAAGATGAATAAATTAATGTTCTTCTTATCGATAGACTCAAAACACTCTCCACTCGATACTTTTGCTCAATAAATAAATGACAAACTATTGCAAGTATTGGCAACGGCTGTAATAGGAAATAATCAGCTTGTGTAATAATATATCTGCTATTCATCGGGTCACATCAAGCAGTTGCAGATTATTTTCCTATAACACAATGTTCCAGAGTTCCAGAGTTTCTGTTTTTATTTCTCAGTTTAATTTTAAAAGCATCAGGAAGGACTTGAGCAACATCCTCACGCCCTATTTCACTCCCTCTTACTGTGGATATTAAGAGTGTGTGTGTGTGTGTGTGACCTGCTGCTGTAGGGCCGTTTCATCTTCACACCCGACCCAAATCAAAGCAGATCTGCTTATAGAGCACATTAAACATACATGACAGACGAGGAGGAGGAGAGAAAGATTGTCATCTGATGGATCACTAACAGGGCGATAAATGGGAACAGCTAAAAAAAGGCGCACACACACACACACACAGACATGCACTTCTTTTTTTATATTTAACACTTAAACTATGGATGAGGTTTTCATGAGGTTTACTAAGAGCACTAAGGAAAAGTCTGTCAATCTCGATTTTTATATTTAGATTTTTCATATTTTTTGTGTAAACTAAAGCTGACATGAACTTTAACCCCCTGACAAACTCATCCATCCGAGTGTCTTGGAAACAAACGCTTCATTAGAAGATGAGACATAAAGAAAATCGGACCTTTTGTACAATATCTCTATCAACAGTTGCTTGCATTATAATATTAATATATGCTTACAAATATATAAGGACTTAAACAATATTTTCAGACATAAACAATGTTTGTTTATTAATGTTTGGTTATTTGTATTTGCATTATTCTATTTTTTTAATACGTTTTTTAAAAAATAATTTAACAACATTCGTTTAAATTAAGGCTCTCACCTCGGGATCGATGGCCAAGTAAAGCAGGCAGATTAGGAGCTCAGAGCTTCCTGTGTGTATATACAGTTCTGTAGCAGCCACCCCAAAGTCTGGTCCCAATTCATTCCTTGGACAAAACTACCCAGACCCCCTGTGCCACTTTGCTACACAGCTTCTTTTGTAGGCTCAGGCAGTTATTAAACCCCTCCCTTATTCTCTGGAATGTCAATATTATTTTCCACCGATCAATGTCTGGTTCAGGCAGACAGCACATCATAGACTCCTTCAGGCGACACGGACCCACAAAATGGATGCCAAAAGAAAGTGGTGTCCAACTCCTTAGTATCAACTGAAGAATCAGTTCAGCTTGCAAACAAGAACTTAAGAAACAATAAGAATCTCCGGCTCAGTGACATGTACTCAGGTTATTTCACTTACCTAGCACCTTTATTGAAGAATCGTACGCTTCATTAATCTTTAATCCAGTCAGCCCCGGTCCACTTCTGCTCAAATTCACAACAAACGTTCAGACCCTCAACACCAGGAAGGCGCTTGATCACGACATTTACATTTACATTACAGCATTTAGCAGACACCCTTATCCACAGCGACTTACATTTATCATTTTTTACAGGACTGAGCAATTGAGGTTAAGGGCCTTGCTCCAGGGCCCAGCAATTGAAACCTGGTGGTGCTGGGATTCGAACCGCAATTCTTATTTACTGTTTATTTGTTAGTCCTTAGCGTGTTTGGTGCTCCACTTTTAAAGCCCCTTTAATTCATTGCCATCTTACGAGGTACAGTATATTCTTAGTTTTCAATCTTCTATGTAAGGTTTTTTTAGAAATACTAAGGTAAGTCTATGAAGCGTTACAACTGCGACACCTGCTGTCTGAAAAAAAAAGGTTTAAAAAGTAGTAATACTAAATATAAAAGCGAACATAGACAAAGAATAAATTGAGCAGCTTGGGTTGGTAGTGTTTCTGCAGATGTTAGTTCAAATTTCGAACCCAGACACACTAAACTTACAGTACAATGTGTACAATGTTTGTTATTAGCTTTTAAAGGGAAAAAAAATACTCTAGCTCGCTCATTACATTTGTTAATACTAAGATTAAAACACACTTATTCATAAAAACTTCAGCCCTGGTGCACATGTGTATGTATGTGTATATTTATAGTTAGTAATAGTTCGTAATTCAAAGAAAAAGCGACTATTTAGATAAGATCAGTATTAAAGTTGGCAGAGCTAAATGATCATTTTGACCAATTTTAATATCGGAATACTTTATTAACATGACTGCTAGCAATATTGCAAGATTGTTAGCTATACAATATTGCCAAAACAACAAAATAGACAATAAAAACTGTAAGTAAAGAATTTCACCTTTTTTTTTATTACAAAATTAAAATAAAATTAGGTATAATAATATAATTTTAAATAAAAAATAAATAACATTTTTAAATAAAAAAAAAAAAAGTTTAAAAAGGGGGAAGAGGAAATTTATTCAAAACAACAAGAATAGAACGCAATAGAACAAGCCACGCCCATTAGGACACCCCCTCACACCTCCCTAATGAGGAAGTCGTCATCTAAATGCACTTCCTGCTTCCGGCATATACTACTCCTGTGTTTCTATGCGTCGGTTGACTCTAAACGCTCTGTTAAATATTTATGACTTATGGTTATGGCTACTAGTAGCACCGCGGTGGCCGCAGAGCCTCCTGGGTTAGAAACACAGCGGCAAGAAATCGACAGTTTACTCCAGAACCAGGAGCTCCGGCTCGGGGACTGCTGGTAAGACTGGCACTACCGCCTCAGCACTGTATACTAGCGTACTAAGAAGTATGCCAAGGCGCAACAATGCGTACTAATGTGATCTACTTTTTAGTAAAGTAGTAAGCGCAGGTAGGAGTTTAGGCGAAATCTCACAGTTGGTTAAGTTTATATATTGTTGCAGTTTTAGAGTTTATTTATTACATTCAAACGTGCTGTACATTTAATTGTAAAGTTTACATTAAAACAAGCGCAACTGTGACAAATAGTTAGTTAGCTGACTTGCTAACAACAACTTTTCTTTCGTTATCTCAGAGAATTGACAGTTATACATTAAAGTTCCTGTTCGTCCTAAACGCTTTATGTTAGTTTCATTTTTCGTTCAAAGTTTTGTGGGAAGTGGTGGCTTAGTGGTCAAGCTGTTGGACTGATACCAAAAAGACTGGGGTTTGATTCCCAGCACCACCAACCACCACTGTGGGCCCCCGAGCAAGGCCCTTAACCCCCAGTTGTATAAATGTGTGTCGCCCTGAATAAGGCCGCCTGCCAGATGATGTAAATGTAAGTTAGAAACTCTAATGTTGTCGAAGTATTAACACTGTTCGGAAACTGAGTGAAAGCAGCGTCCAAACATTCAACACAAAATGTGCTGGCTTTCCGAAATGTTTACGAAAAATAATTGAACAGAATATTTCATGTCATTCTGTAGTGAGTATAAGTTTTACATTTTGAACGGAAATAGAGGTACTAAGTCTTGCTTTTAACATGTGTCGGTAGAATTTGAAGTAGAAACTAGACATTTTACTTGTAACGTGTTGCTTTGGTAATTGTGTCTTTAGTCTTTGACACTGTAATGACATTTTACGTGTTTAACAGTTTACTCCACTGACTCCATAACAAGAATAACAGGTTTACTGCCATTATTTTCATTAACTGCAGCTGTAAAAGCGGTTGCAGACTGGAGAAGGAATAAGGTTTTGATAAGGTTTTGCTTTATCGTGGGTTTAGTCACGAATGTGTTAATAATCCTTATAGAAATTCACTACATAGTACGTACTACACATCCGCTACTGTGTACAACTCTCAGACTCTCTAATTTGGTTCTAGAGATCCCAAAGGGCTGTGGTTTAATCGTTGCTTGTTTATTTAAAACTTATAAGAAAGTTGCAAGTTTATCTACATATATAAGTTTATAGGGTTTATAGTTAAGGGATAAGTATCAACCCCAGGCTTGGTTTTAACAGTCAGCTTCTGATGGACATGTAACACAAAACATTGTCAGGATTTGAGCTTGTCCAAAATGATTTGTTTGTGTGTGTGTGTGTGTGTGTCACGTGTTTAACTGTCTGCCTACAATCAAAGCTTAAATCCCTCATGTCAGTAGGAAGCCGTCTGTGACATTAAGTGCCTATGAAGATCAGCTAAATGCTGGTGTTTCCAGATGACGTGACATTCACGCTAGAAACTCATTTGTTTTCACATCACTCACTTTTAGTAGTTTTACATACCAGTCAGACGCCCTCAGGGTTTGAAGAATCCAAGTCTGGACGGATTGAAGATCTGCCTACGTGAGACTTGCGTACACCGACAGTGATTCGTTTATCTTCTATACCCGCTTATTCCCATGGAGGGTTGTTTCCCTGCTGCTTTAAAATAAATATTATAAGAACAAACACTATTTTTGTTTTGTGGTATAAAAGCATTGATGGTACGTACCATGTACCTTAAGCACATAAGCTAGTATAAAAGTCTTTTTTATACATATTCGTAACCAATAATAAACCATTAATGGCACGTCCCAACTAAAGAAAAAAAACTTTCAAAGCACAAGACTGGTAATACAGGTGTTAATTCAGGAGCAGTAAAGAAACCTAGAAATAAAGTTTCATTTTCTCTTTGGGTTCCGTCTCGAATGCATTCCAAAGCTCTACGTAGGGGAAAACCGTGCTTGCTTTCAGACCTAATATTGTTGGTCATTATTCTGGCATAAGAGCAGTCTAGTTAGCAATGCTTTTAGATAAACTTCTCAGCTGTCCTTGTAGTGTGTGAAGAAACCAGATTTCTTAAGACTGCTCATGTCTCCACCTTCACTTTTGGGTTTTAGCCCAAGGTGTGCCATAGGTCTGTCAGGGTTCCTGCATCACCGTCGTCACCATGGTATTACAAACAAAAAGCACCAAGAAGTTGCAACATTTGTTAAACAAAACGAAATTAGTCATCACTTAAATCATCAGACCTGTTTTAAGTACATCTGTGTGGGGGGGGGGGGGGGGGGGGTTCGTGAGTTTTCTTCTTTTGGCGTCTCAAGTCATGAAAACGTCAGACTGAGATTTTTTTTGAAATACGGACTGTTTACAGTGTCTCAAGGGGAATTGATACAAGACTCTTCATGAAAATTGGACAGTGTTTGGGAACTCAATCAACATCAATTTAATTTTACACTATTAAACTATGGAGCTATAAATCACACAGACTGCAGAGAGAAAACCGTAGAAACAATAGAAACCTTTTTTTTTTTTTACTTAAAGAATAAAGTTACAGGAAAACCTGTGTGGAACAGCTGCGAAACAAGGTTATGTCTGTTATCAGACGTGTCGTTTGCTCACCAGATTCACATTATTGTTATCTAATTAAACACTACTCTTTGTCTAAAGCAAATATTTTTGAATAATTATCATCATTATTACGTCTAAGATTGTGTGCATTATTACACACCCATTATTTAAACTGCAGTCCAGAGACACAGCTGCTGTGTTCAGCATCTCGTCTGACCAAATCCGGTTAAAGAATCCAGCAGCGCTCGGGTGTAAATCCTTTTATCTAATTGTAACATTCATGACATTCCTGGCATTTAGCACATTTCCTGGCATTTAGTATCTCATTTATAGATCTGAGCGGTTAGGGGTTAAGAGCCCTGCTCAGGGGGCCCAGCAGAGGTGGCTTGGTGATGCTGGGAATCGAACCCCTGACCTCCTGTTTAGAGGTTTATCACTTTACCCACTGTGCTACCACTTCCTCCTCTCCAATTTATACAGATGCGATTATTTTTTTTTCTGTCCAGTGGAAACTTGACCCACATGTGTACATTATTAACTGCAAATTCCTTACAGTTGGTTTTTGGTTGGTTATTAATGACCCTGGTTGTGTCCTGCAGGTACCTGGTGGGCAGGAGATGGTTCGACATGTGGAACGAGTACGTGAACAGCGGCGATCAGAACTCGCTGTCGTTTCCCGGGAGGATCGATAACACTGAGCTGTTTGATGGTAAGTCTTGGAATCAGAAGATGAGGGAGACTCGGAACTCAGAACTGATATGCTCTTCCACTCTGTCTCCTGCTGTATCGCTCTCTTTTTGTCTGCCTGTCTTTTTCTGTCTTTCTCTCTCTCTCTCTGTCTGTCTGTCTGCAGCAATTGCTTTTTTTCTAATTGTCTTAAAAAAATCTTAAATTTAACTTGCATTTCTCTCTACTTTTCTTCTTTTTCTGTCTCTCTTTCTTTCTTTCTCTTTTTCTCTCTCTCTATCGCTCTCTCTCTTTCTCGCTCTCCCTTT
>VCAZ01000169.1:0-132500 GCA_005784505.1 Bagarius yarrelli | reverse complement strand
GACACCTGTGAGCCAGAGATCTTGCTGACTGATGGATGAGCAAATACTTATTTCACTCATTAAAATGCAAATGTTTTTGTTATTCTCTCTCTTACTGTTAGAATAAACCTACTAACAAAAGTATAGACCGATCGTTTCTTTGTCGGTGATCAAATGTACCAAATTAGCAGGGGATCAGACGATTGTTTTTGCCCCTCACTGTAGAGTCGTCTTTAGCAACATCAACTTAACTTAATGTATTTTATCTTTATACATTGGTGTGTGTGTGTGTGTGTGTGTGTGTGTGTGTGTGTGCCCGCAGACTAAGGTGGGCCATTTTGCGTCCCAGTTTCTGGGATACCAGCAGCACGACTCCCAGGAGCTTCTGTCCTTCCTGCTTGACGGCCTGCATGAGGACCTGAACCGCGTCAAGAACAAAGAGTATATCGAGCTCAAGGACGCCGACGGAAGACCAGACCAAGTACTGACTTAACACACGTGCATACACACATTTATCAGTTTGCATGAGGATGCACACACAAATCAACATAACCGTTTGTTTAACATCTGCTATAACAATTCTTAAACACGTAAAACGCAGTGACCAATATTGGACCAATAAAATAATGTCTTTCTCCCACTCGTCTGTGCAGGAAGTGGCAGACGAGGCGTGGTGTAACCACAGGCGACGGAACGACTCTGTGATTGTGGACACGTTTCACGGGCTCTTTAAATCCACGCTTGTCTGTCCTGAGTGTGCGAAGGTGTCTGTCACCTTCGACCCTTTCTGCTACCTGAGTGTTCCACTGCCTGTCAGCAAGGAGAGAGTCATGGAGGTGTTCTTCATTTCCCTCAACCCTCTGGCCAAACCTGTGCAGGTAAACATCCAGGGGTGAATATTCCTAGTGTAGTAAACTCAGTAATTATATTTTAATAATGGCTTAGAGTGCTTAGAAAGTTTTTACCACCAGAGGGCAGTGTAGCCTGTATTTGCTTTTCTAGACTCCTGGTCATGTTTTAATAAAATCATTTTTTAAATCCCCCCCCCCCCCCCCCCCCCCCCCCCCCCCCCCCCCCCCCACCCCCCCCCCCCCCCCCCCCCCCCCCCCCCCCCCCCCCCCCCCCCCCCCCACCCCCCCCCCCCCACACCCCACCCCCCCACCACTGTCCCCTTGCCATCTCATTGCTCACTTTCATGTCATCTTTCCCTTAAACGTTATCTTTTATTTATCCATCAATCACTCTGTACCCTTTTCCCCCATCTCTCTCTATACTCTGACTTCTTTTTTTCTGTCCATCTATTTCTTTCTTATGTCTCACTCTTCACTGTATCTCCATATCATTTTCCTGTTTACTGCCTCCTCCCTTCTCTCTCTCTCTCTTTTCCTTTAATTTTTACCCCCTTCCAATTTCTTCTCTTTTTTTTCTTTCAATACCCCACCCCACCTTCTAATGTTTTCCGCTTTTTATTTTTCTTCTCCTTTTCTTGCTCCTTGTCCTTTTTTTTCTTTAGGTTGGTTTTGCTCCTAAAAATCTGTGTCTCTCCTTTACCTTTTATTTGTCTTTCTGTCTGCAGTACAGAGTGATTGTGCCCAAAGCTGGTCGAGTGATGGACTTATGCACCGCTCTGTCTCAAGCCACCAATATTTCGCCCAGAGAAGGTGAGAAACGGAGTCTATTGATACAAATCTAACCATGTTATTTTAACACTTTCCAACAAACATTTATACTAAATCCAGATTTATAATAATAATAAAAATGAACCAAAATTATGTATAAAATGTTACAGGGATTTTTAGGCCTTTTTAATGATTTTAGTGTTTCTGTCAGTCTGCGCCTGAGCTAATATGGGTTTATTGTTGTTATTTATACTTTACTCTTGCCTTTAATTTTGAGAATAATGTTTTTTTGTGTGTTTAATCTTTTTATTTGTTTTTGTTGTATTTGTTGTAATGTGTGTTTTATAAACCAAATGAAGCGCTTTTTGGTTTTTTTTGTTTGGTTTTTTTTTTTTTTTTTTTTCTTTTTTAATTTGTCAGATGGTAGTGGCGGATGTTTTTAACCATCGCTTCTACAAAATCTATCACGTCGATGAGTCTCTCAGCCTCATAATGGACCGGGATGACATATTCGTGTAAGCGCAAAAAAAACATCTTCCATTTTGTCATTTGTCTGGATTTTGAGTTTAAGCTCACCATTGCAGTTATGTTGGGGGTTTTTTTCTATTTACTATTATTTTCACAATGACAAATTGTGGCGAAATGACACACTACATGACCTGAGAACAAAATGGCAAAACCTTGCATCCCTTTTTTTACGCTGTTTTGTTTCCAGTGACCTCAAGCTATGACTTGATTTCTCATTGGCTGTAGCTTGGCACGACACCTGACACCACATGATGTCGAGTCGGCTGACCAGTCCAGATATTTGGCAGGCTAGATATTTGTAGAAGTTCCCTGTGTTTCATTAAAATACGGTGTGTTGTGTGTGGCGTGTTGGTGCAGGTACGAGCTGAACAGCGAGAGCATCGTAGATCAGGATCAAGACGACGACGAGGAGGTGCTGTTGGCCGTGTACATGCGAGAACGCTCCAACTACAGAGGACTACGGGTCAGGAGGAGGAAACAGCTACAGCACCTCATTGTTTGGCCACCCGCTGCTGATGGCTCTGCCTCGTACCCAGTGCACCAGAGACGCTCTTTACCAGCTGTTTCTCCAGCGGCTGAAGTGAGTATCTCTGCTCTAGCAGGATCTTAGGCCCTGTTCCAATACCCACACTACGTCCTAAGGTCTTTCACAAAGTGTGCAATTTTGCATCAAAAGTCCAGTCTGCGTCAAAGGTCATTGCTATGTCACACCCAATTCTGTATGCAGTTCACGTACACTTACTTCCTATCATTGTTCATATTGTTGCGCTTTTCCCAAAACTTTTTTTTTTTATTTATCAGTTAAAAATGTCACACCACCAGATGAATTCTGATTAATATCCTTAAGCAAAGTTTGCTTGGACCAGCACTTACAGAAACTGTGCGTTAAGGGCACAAGTAGGCGAATTGGGAGACCCCTACGCACCTGCACCTCTCAGCGCAAAGGGGCGCAATGTTGTGAGTGTGGGTATTAGGGCAGTCTCGAAGGGTATGTCGGACAAAAAGTCTAATTTACAAATGTAATATTTTTGAGTTTTGAATTTTCTTTGTTAAATTGAAGTGTAGATCACTCGTTTATCTATTTACATTTGCTATAGCGACTTTTAAATGAACTCCCTAGCAAAGACAAACACTACGTCGTCCCATTTTCTTTGTTTAGCCATCAGCACAATAACAACGACTCTGCCGTTTTAAACATTTTAATCATTTACATTCCTCCAAAGCTGATTTGTAGAAACCTGATTTCTGTTGAAGAAGCCAGAGGCGAGTTTAGCCATTTTATATTTCTTTATTTAAAAAAAAAAACAGCTGCTCTTTAATTTTTAATGAAAATAGTATAATAGTAAGCATTCAGTTGTCCAGATGTCAAAAGCTAACACAGGCTAATGTCCCTTTACAGGAGATATGTGCGTCAACCAGACCCGACGGAGGAAGTGGAAGAGGAGGAAGAGGAAGACTATAACGAAGAAAATGATGAGGAAGATGAGATCTACAACAATCAGGCTAATGGACTGAGTGGAGGTAGTTTTTATATTTCCTGGAGAATTAGGAATAATGCAGCCCCCCTATTGTTATATGTCCCTATTTATGTTTGGTCTTTAATTTTTTTTTTTTCACACAGATGAGGCTGAGGAAGAATCTAAAGAGACAGGACCATTCAAGACAGATGAGTTGTCCCAGCAGAGAAGCGTCCAATTAGAAGCAAGCCCCAGGAGTGAAGGGGAGGGAAAGGTGGAAGAGGAGGAGGAGGAGGAGGAGGAGAAGTCGGAGGTTGTGTGCCAATGTAGCAGCACAGACGACTCACCCCAAACTGCAGGAGACGAGGAGCAGGCGGCTGCAGCGGAGATTCCTAGGAAAGATGATGAGGCTGAAGAAGAGGGCAACGGAGAGTGTAGTGAACCCAGTGCTCAGGTGAAGAAGAAGATGGCAAATAGGAAACGCTGTGCTGAGAAAAGAAAAAAGCCGCTTTTTACTATACAGGCTGTAAACTCCAACGGCACCACCGATCGAGGCAGCGCGGATGGAAACGGGTCACTAGCCTTCAGCAGTAAGTTATGTTCTGTATTTCACCTTAAAAAAAAACCCCAACCTGTTTCACTGTTCATTTAGCCACCAGGGGTTGTGTGTGTTTTTTTTTTTTTTCATTCATTAATAATTATGGCGTTAATTTTATAGCTGTAAGATTTGGTGTATTTATGTTCATATATGGTATGACGTTGCTAAGCATCCATCAGCTGTGCTCTCCATTACAACAAGGACATTTCAGTAATAAATGTTTTACCTTTGCTGTAACTCTGCTATGATTATGACATTCTGAAAAGTTTAACATGCTGCAATATGTACGTGTCTGAGGGGGAAACCAAGCTTGTCGCTCTATTTGTGCATGTTTGCTGAGCGTCTGAGATCTATCTGCCCTTTGCCTTCCTCCACTCCTCTTTTCTCCTAAGTATTTATTTACATTCAAGGTATTTGTAATTATTCATTCATCTTCTATAACCGCTTATTCCCTATTTTGGGGTCACTGGAGTCTCTAAAAAGGCGAAGTGGGGACACCCTGGACAGGACGTATTTGTATTTAGTATTTGATAAATACTTGACTAGTTAATATTGGCTGCAGTTAATAGATAAAAGACTTGTTGGTGGTTTTAAATCTAAAATAAAAAGCGAATTTTGACAGAAATAAATAATAATGATTTGGGTATCCCGCCATGGCTGGGGTGGAATCTTACAGTTGCAGAGACTCTCTGATGAATTGACAAGTTGGTGTTACATTTGTAGGCACTAAGGGGTGCATATTTCCACAAACGTTTCCTTGTGTATCTATGAATTGCTTTAAGCGTTTGGATAATATAAAGAATGAGACTGTGTTTAGGAGATTAAAGAACCGGTTCAATATCTGAATAATGTGAATACGTTACCACTACATTTTGTTACCTCACAGATCAGCTGTATGTGGCCATTGACTGGGACCCTGACATGAAAAAGAAATATTACAACGACACGGAGGCAGAGGTATGTTTGTATACAGTATGATATATTTACAACTTTTCAGCACTAAAACTTCATCCATTAAGCCTTTATTATAAATCTTGTCACTGAAGCAGTGTGGAGGATGTTTGCTAGAACAAGTAAACATTTTTATTGTTGCACAGAACATAGACAGACTTCAATTTAGTGTTTTGTTGTTGTTGTTTTAATGTACACATTAGGCATAGTGAAATAAAGCACCAAGTGCAAATGGCGCACTAGTAAATGATTAACACTGGTAGATCCGTCCTTCATGTTAGTATAAAAGCAGGTCTGTCTGTACATCAATATTCAGTAGAACTGCTTCAGGATTTTCTGATGTGTTTTCTGTGCAGAAATACATAAAGGACAAGAGTATGGACGTCCCACAGCAGCAGACCACAGTGCATCTACAGTCGTGTATCAAACTCTTCACCACTGTGGAGACGCACTTGAGGAGGGAAAAACCCCTGGTAAATAAATTTACAAAGCGTTCAGAGGCATATATCGTTGCTAAGTTCATCAGCTGCGCTCTCCATTACAACAAGGAAATTTTAGCATCTTTTTTTACCCTTGCTGTAACTCTTACAAATTTTTTGTACAGAGAAAAACGGTTTCAGTGTAACGGAAAAGGTGAAAAAGCTAACTGGTTCGTGTCACATGCTGAAGTTTACTTACAGCATTCTGAACAATTGCGATGATTTTTATCTCGCTGGGGCACGGACGCGTCTGGGGGAACAAAAAAACCAGCCCGTCGCTCTATTTGCGCGCACTTGCCGAGCGTCTACGTTTGAAATAACAAAAATTAAAGCCTATTGGAACGGACCATTACAGTGTCGAAGCTGATTTGTAAAGAATAACATGATGTAATGGGGCAGCACGGTGGCTTAGTGGTTGTCTCACAACAAGAAGGTTTCGGGTTCGATTCCCCTGCAGGGGTCTTTCTGTGTGGAGTTTGCATGTTTTTCCTGTGCTTGCGTGGGTTTACTCCGGGGTCTCCGGTTTCCTGATTGATTGGTGATTCTAAATTGCCCATAGGAGTAAGTAAGTGTGTGTGTGTGTGTGTGTGTGTGTGTGACCCTGCTGACAGTTTTTCAGCAGTTTCATACCTGTAAAGAAAAATTCTTAAGTGCGTCTTCAGAAAACTTTTTTTCTGTAAAAGATTTCTTGCAACTTCTTTGTTAATCTGTTTGTTAGGCTTAGAATCTGTGGTGCATCCAGTGTGTGTAAATTTTACTATAAAAATGATATTTTTTTGAACAAGTGCTTTATAAACCCGTGATTATATCATTCAGCTGCAACTACCATCTGTGCTGAATTTATGAGCCCTTAATTAGACACTTTTATAAATAGAAGCCCGTTTTAACCTTCCTCTGAGACTTAATTGTCTAACCAGTTCAGGCTCATTATAGTATACTATTACGCTCATTGACGTTTAGTTCTTCTGATGAAGCAGACCACCAGTGTTAAGATTGTCCGGCTGAACATCAGCTGTAGTTTCTCCTCACTATTAAAAGTAATTATTCACCAGCACCGGTTTATACGGTTAAGCTTCGTGTAATGACCTCAGATTTCTGTGGTTTATTGTGGTTTGTTGACTGCTTAGCTAAACTAAACTACTTTGCTAAAAATGTATGTCAATATATTTTTTTGATTAACATGTACTAAAACTAGTGCATTTATTTTAACTTAAGGTACTGCCCGACCTGTAAGAAGCACCAGCTCGCCACTAAGAAGCTGGATCTGTGGTCTCTCCCTGAGGTCCTGATCATCCACCTGAAACGCTTCTCATACACCAAATACTCCCGTGAGAAACTGGACACCATCGTCGACTTCCCTCTCCGGTTGGTTCTGCCTGTGTAAAAAAATAAAAAAAAAAATCGTAAAATGATGACATAATATAAAACCTGACAACGTAGCCCGTTATAATGAGCACTAACTCAGCTTTTTATGATTTACACATAAACCCCTGACCTCCTTTTTTTTCCCAGGCATGAAAATTATTTTTTAGAAATATTGTTAGATTAACATGACGTTTGCATTTAACTAAAGGTGACGGTCTAAACTGACTGTGTAATATAAAGCTTAGCGTGGTTAATGCGTGTATTTTTCCCCACCTTAAAAAGTACACATACAGTACATTAATAAAATATAAATAAACAATGGCTTCATCTTTTTAAATTATTCAATAAAAATAATACTAATTATTATAGTAGTAAAACCGACTGTAGTCCCAAATACAGATTTTAGTGTTAATTGCCAGTACTATATACAGTATATTTAAAAATATTTATCTTTTTTGAATAGCTTCTTTAGGTTTTAAAGATTTATTGGCATTTTGATCCTTTATCGAGAACCAGGAGCCGATAGGAAATAAGGTGGATGGTATCAGGAAAAGTCCCAGGCCAGATCCGAACCCAGGTCACTTGAAACGCAACAGCTCCATGTGTATGCCGGCACACTTATCCGCTGTACAACTGTACAAAAATTAGTGTTTCCAGGGTGCACAAATAAGTTATTATAAAATGAAATTTTATTATATTTTGCAGAAACTTGGACTTCTCTGACTGTCTCCTGAGGAAGACGGGGAGTGACTCAGAGCCCCCCAGCAGATACGACCTCATCGCTGTGTCTAACCACTACGGGGGGCTCAGAGATGGACACTGTAAGCGTCATTCTCTCTCTCTCTCTCTCTCTCTCTCTCTCTCGCTTTCTTCCGGTTTATCACGTCACAAGCAAAATAATAATAATTATAGATACATTCATACAAAACTCAGCTCTTTACTATTTTTTTAATTGAGCTGGTGTTTATCTTCTTGATGTGTTCATTAGGTTACAGATGACTAATTAATTCTTTTTTTGCAGACACCACCTTTGCCAGGAACAAGGACAATGGCCAGTGGTATTATTTTGATGACAGTAAAGTGACCTACGCAAAAGAAGAACAAATAGTGGTAAAAAATAACTTCAAAGCTCTACACACAAGTCTGCAATTTTCCATTGGTCCAGTTTTTCTTTGATATCAACATTTTTATTTAAGTGACGTAGCATAAGAGATTGAAAAAAGGGATTTTTCGGAATTCCTGATTGGCTGTTGGAAAAATCGTATATATGTATTAATGTGCTGGTATAATACACACATCATGTATAAATAAATTAATAAGAATTATAAATATAGTTTTCTGTGAGTTTACTGTGTTTCTTAAGAACGAAAAAGCAGCTTTTTCCAACATCCAACAAGACGTTACTTTATGAACTGCATCAACTTGTAATTTATCATTCAACTGGTAATACAATTTTAGTTTAAAACACAGTAATTATGTAATTTAATGAATATAAATGTAATTGATGACATTACATTTTTTTTGTATTGACTCAAGGGCTTTTAAAGAAAACCTGTGACTGTGACAAATATCAGCTGCATTTGTCATGTTTCTTACAATAAGGATAGATGACAGAGAATTTGAGCTCTTGAACATGCTGTCAGTGATGTGAGGGACATTGTGATATGTTTAGTATTTCCAAAGACGTAGGCATCATATCCATGATTGCGAAACCTAGGTCACATCGCCATATTTGACATAAAATGAAGAAGTGAAGCAGACCTAGAGCCAAACCTTGAGGGACACCTTGTGTGTCAGGGCAGGCGTAAGATTTGGCTAACCTAGTGTATATAGTGATACCAGACAAACCAAGCTAAATCTTTTTCATTTATGTATGAAGATTTAATACATAAAATCAGCGTAGATTTAATTACTGACCCAGTCCGTGTGGTTGTTTTTTTTTCTGCTTTCAGACCAACGCTGCCTATCTTCTGTTCTATCAGCGGCAGGATAAGATCCGGCACCCGACTCCGGCATGCCCCAAAAATTATGCTGCTTTCAGCAATCATGACGGACAGGGTGGGGCCATGGAGATAGACTAAAACAACTGTGTGTTCATTTTGTTATTTCCTTTTCCTTTTTTCATTCCAACCTTTTATCAATCTATATTTCTATTATATTTTCATTCTTTCCTGCTCTCAGGTTAATGAGGGAATGTTTTAAAAACATTTGCACAGAAAAAAAAAAACTTGAACCTTTTGCCTTTTCATTACCCAAACCAGGAAGTAGGAGGCAGAGGTAAGTCTCAGGCTGGTGCAGAGGCATCATGAGTAGTAAAGGCTGTAGGAACAAGTTTGTCTAGTCAATACAGATTCACATATTATTTGTTTGCATTGGGCTTAAGGATCAGGCGACTTTCGTGTGCAGCTAAGCTCTTGTAAACTTTGGGGGTTTTTTTGGGGGAGGTTTTTTGTTTTTGGTTTTTTTTTTCATGATTTTAGGTTGTTTTTTGAGTGACCAACATCTTTGGTTCGTGAATCTGTGGAGCTGCTTTATCATGCTTATCAGGGCTTTAGATACCATTTAGCAAGCAATACCGTTAGCGAGAGACACAAACGTTTATCCGACTTTAAACACTGGAGCAATGTAGAAAAAAAACTGTTCTGATATTCATGGATATTTTTAGAGGAGGTTTTTAATTTTATTGTTTCGTGCGTATTGATGCCGACACCCTGTGACCCGCATTGCCTGAATAGAACATTTTACAAATGAATTTAAAAAGCACGTTACAGAAAGCTGCGTCTCACCTACGTTATGGATGCAGTGAAAAATTGGGCTGTAAACCAAAAAACTGGAGTATCTCTTTAGTCTGTGTCTATCTACTTTTTAGAAATGAGTTGTTTAAGCACACACGTCTTTCGGGTGTGTTTGAGAACCTATAAGTTCTGTTCAAACAAAATAACACAAGTTTTTAGTGTTAAACTAGCGCCGTATCTCCGGTGCTTTTCCTTTGGCTTGGTTTGGTTTTGCAGATGAAGAACATTATACAGCTCAGTTGTGCTTACATGTCTGACGAGAGTAAACTAAAATCACTAGACTATAATTACTAAGATTTGTGATCTTAGGTGATATTAATAGAACACATCAGGTTGAATAATATTGTAGGTTTTGATGTTTTCAGGTGAAAAAAGTGCTGGATTTGATTCGTGTTTGTGGGGAAAAGCCAGATCACGTCAGTTTATACTGATAATATAAATAACCCGAATTCCTGTCACCCAAAATAACTTTGACCATAAGTTAAAGTAGGTGTAAAAAGTTTTTTTTTTTTTTTTTCAGGTTGTGTCTCTGTAAATCTTCGTGTTTTGCTTGATTTCCGAGATACGGGCGAAGGATCGCGCTGGACATTTATACAAACATGCTAATGTGACCGTTGGAGCTAATGCTAAATCGCTAAGGTTTTTCTTCATACCTTCTCTATACATCATTCAGGGTCAGCTTTTGTGTGTGTTTTTTTTTTTTTTTTTTTTTTTTTTTTTTTTTTTTTTTTTTTTTTTTTTTTTTTTTTTTTTTTTTTCATTACTGCACTTCATTTGTCAGAGTAAATCATTTTTCCTATTTGGTAGTGTGCTACATTTTCAATAAAGCACCTCAGCGCCATGTAAGATTTAATTTCAGGTGAAAAAGACAAAATAGTCCAAAGAGACAGATAGCAAACATAGCAAATCAAATGCTAATGTTGCTAATAGTGGAAAAAAACAGTAGGAGCTTTGCCAGTGCTGCGTTGCATAACATCATTGACCCTGTGGTCTCTCTTTTTTTTTTTTTTTTTTATTTGCCGTTAGCATTGTTAGCATTTAGACCCAAACCCCAATCTCTCTCTCGCTTATATCAGGGATATTTCAAGGAAACTGTTGCACAATAATTTCTGTAGAAATTCATAGACTATTTTAAGGGGAAAAAGTAGTTTTTTTTTAAAACCAATTTACGGCGTCTCACTCGTTAATCTAATTTATTGTACCTAAAATTCCGGGTGACTGACTGAAGTCACGCCGTAGAAACGTCGAGATCTTTAACTTCAATTCATATTTTTTCACCCTTCTTACTTCGTCATATTTATTTTTTTATAAGAAAAAGGGGGCGCCCTGTTGCAGGACACACACAGGGAACGTGTAAGAGTTTGTATTTTTTAGCACAGACCGATTAAACAAGGAAGCAGATTTAAATCTTGATGAGGTCATCGTTTGTGTGTAATTTCTAATGAACGGTTTGGAGCGATGAGAATCGTTTTTTGTAAAGGAGC
Source organism: Bagarius yarrelli (assembly GCA_005784505.1). Taxonomy (NCBI): domain Eukaryota; kingdom Metazoa; phylum Chordata; class Actinopteri; order Siluriformes; family Sisoridae; genus Bagarius; species Bagarius yarrelli. Next base: position 121,245 of record VCAZ01000169.1, on the reverse strand, counting down.
TTTAATGTTTAAAATGCACCTGTACAGTATTTTTGTATTGTAATAAATATCGTCGATTTATAAAGATTGCGGGGGGGTTTGCGAAAGGGGTGCGTTTATTTCCCTTTAAGAATTGATCTATATGATTGTATACTGATATTTTGATATGAATAAATGAGATCTGTTTATTAGAGATCTTATATTTGTGCACCGTCTGAATTTGATTTTCATCTCACGTAAGACACGATAGGGAATTTATTTAAATAAAGAAGCTACATTACAAAAATACGAGCAGAACTTTGATATCCCTTATATAATAACACACTGTTGTGATTTTACCATCTTCTCCTTTCGGCTGTTCCCTTTTAGGGAAACTGTCCCTTCAACTGTCTCCACCTAACCCTATTCTCCACATCCTCTTCACTCACACCCACTAACTTCATGTCCTCATTTATCGCATCCATATACCTCCACTTTGGTCTTCCTCTTTACCTTCAGCCTGGTAGCTTCATTTCTAACATCCTCCTACCAATATATTCACTATCCCTCCTCTGGACATGTCCAAACCACCTCAATCTGGACTCCCTGACTTTCTCCCCAAAACATCTAACATGAGACGTCCTCCCTAATGAACTCGCTCCTAATCCTGTCCAACCTCGTCACTCCCTCTAAACCATACATCACAGCTGGTCTCACCACTGTCTCTAAACCATACATCATAGCTGCTCTCACCACTCTAAAACCACTGTCTCTAAACCACTGTCCTCTACATCATAGCTGTAGCTGTCTCACCACTGTCTCTAAACATACATCATAGCTGTCTAGGTCTCACCACTGTCTCTAAACCAACTCATAGCTGTCTCACCACTGTCTCTAACAGACATCATAGCTGTCTCACCACGGTCTCTAACCAGACCATAGCTGCTCCACTCTCTCAACCACTGTCTCTAAACCATACATCATAGCTGGTCTCACCACTGTCTCTAAACCACTGACCACCACATCATAGTCTCACCACTGTCTCACCACTGTCCTCTAAACCATACATCATAGCTGCTCTCACCACTGTCTCTAAACCATACATCATAGCTGTCTCACCACTGTCTCTAAAACCATACATCATAGCTGTCTCACCACTGTCTCTAAACCATAATCCATAGCACACTGCTCTCACCAAAAGTCTCACCACTGTCTCTAACAAACCAAAACACACATCATCACTGCTGTCTCCACTGTCTTCTAAACCATACATCATAGCTGCTCACCACGTCTCTAAACCATACATCATAGCTGGTATCACCACTGTCTCTAACCAGACATCATAGCTGGTCTCACCACTGTCTCTAAAACCAGACATCATAGCTGGTCTCACCACTGTCTCTAAACCAGACATCATAGCTGTCTCACCACTGTCTCTAAACAGACTCATAGCTGCTCACACTGTCTCTAACCAGCAGTGGTCTCACCACTGTCTCTAAACCATACATCATAGCTGGTCTCACCACTGTCTCTAAACCAGACATCATAGCTGTCTCACCACTGTCTCTAAACCATACACTGTATCTAAACCAGTCATATAGCTGGTCTCACCACTGTCTCTAAACCATACATAATAGCTGTCACCACTGTCTCTAAACCATAAACATCATAGCTGTCTCACCACTGTCTCTAAACCATACATCATAGCTGTCTCACCACTGTCCTAAACCATAATATCTAGCGGTCTCACCACTGTCTCTAAACCATACAATCATAGCTGGTCTCACACTGTCTCTAAACCATACATCATAGCTGGTCTCACCACTGTCTCTCAAACATACATCATAGCTGGTCTCAAACTGACATCATAAAACAAGACATCATAGGCTGTCTCACCACTGTCTCTAAACCCAGACATCATAGCTGGTCTCACCACTGTCTAAACCAGACATCAAGTGTCTCACCACTGTCTCTAAACCAGACATCATAGCTGGTCTCACCACTGTCTCTAAACCAATAGCAACAGAATCATAGCTGGTCTCACCACTGTCTCTAAACAGACAGCTGGTCTCATGTTCTAAACCAGACTGGTCATCCACTGTCTCTAACCAGAACATCACAGCTGGTCTCACCACTGTCTCTAAACCATAAACAAGAATCATAGCTGGGTCTCACCGCTGTCTCTAAACCAGACATCACAGCTGGTCTCACCACCTCTCTAAACCAAGAACAGAACATCACAGCTGGTCTCACCACTGTCTCTAAACCCTACACACCGCTTCTACCGGTCTCACCCCGTGTCTTGTACACCTTCCCCTTAATTCTAGTTGATATTCTCTAATGATTATAGTTATTTATTTATATTTATGAATATAATTTTTCTGTACAGTAAACAAATGCGTACCTTAATTATCATTACTGTATCGAGCTGCGATCATAAAGAAAGCGGTTTTAGATATTGCACATTTTTATTAATTTATACTTAAAAATCTCAGAACACAAACAGCTTCCATAAAAGCTTGACCATCTGTTTACTTCAATAACGAAGCATTTTAGCGCATTTTCGAGGTTTTTTATTTATTATTTTAGGCGCATCTACAAAACAAGCATCAGAAAATAAATATAACCGTTTTGTATTTATATATAACACAATTATGTAGTGGCCTATGATTGTTTAGCTTAAACGTTGTATTAAATAATCTAAATAAAAATCCATTCTGCAAAAAAAATGTATTTATATATAGTGTTAGTTACATTTGACTTATTTATAAACTTGCTCAAGGGCCCAACAGTGGTAACTTGGCGGTGCTGGGACTCGAACCCTGATCTTATATATATATATATGTATGTATGTAAATTATTACATCATTTTAAATTAAGCAGTTGAAGGTAAATTTACTATCAGGAGGCTGATGAACGTGTCCCCTGAGTCCCCGTGTTTTACACAGCAAACATTCATCACCAGCGAATGTTTCCTTAGCAACGTTTCAATAGCAGCAGAATATGAACACAGACAGTTTAAACTTTGCTCGTGATGTGTTTATTCATGTTTATTCGCTGTAATAAAGCAGTGATTCATAGTCATCAGCACAGGAAATATGCACGCAGTGAAGCGAACGCGCCTGCTGTGACTCCTAAAACAGCCCCAAATTCATTTCCAGTTCATTACCGGGTGTCCTGTAGTGTTTATTAAATTACCTCACACAGCCAGCGTTGCGCTGATATATTCGGTTTCCTATCAGAAAAACTATTTTCAGGTTTTTTTTTTAGAGAAAAAAAAATAGTAGATGAAATATTGGGGGGGGGGGGGGGGGGGGGAGAAACCCCCTCCTTTCATATACGAGCGACTTCTCTTTTCCACTGCGAGACACTAAAACACTTTTTACAATAAATTATTATCCACGTTTATTATCCGGTATAGAAAAAAAATATTAACACGATTAAGACACTAAACCGTTTGAGGTTTCGTTTTAATGACAGTGAATTTACTACCATCAGTCAGTGTTTCTATCATGACATTAGAATCCAGTGCTGTTCCTTCATTTAGAAGATATTTCCTTCTCGATTTTGGCTGAAGAGGCCCTGAAAATTCAGGTCTTGGGACATGAGTTCCTCTTCAACCTTCTCCAGCGCCCACTTGTGTTCGATGATCTCCAGCGCCTCCCATTCGCTCTGAAACGGTAATTAAAGCATGAGATAAACTCATTTAGAGGTCACGGAGGTTGTACAGACTCTCATATACAGCGTTTTTGCTCTTAAGTTGCTTTTTTTAGTTGTGGGAAGTTCTATCTCAGTGGTCAGGGCGTTGAACTGGTATTCTGAAGATCATGGATTTAATTCCCAGCACCACCAAGCTGCAAGCCATTAACCCTCAACTGCTCAGTTATAGAAGAACTGCCAACTGCTAAGGTACGTGTCATTTGTATCTGCATGTAACGGTACAAATCTGCACTGTTTAACGTGTCATTTTAAACGACTGAAACTTAAATAAGTGTCGGATTGATAGCGGAAAAACCGGGGTTCGATTTCCAGCACCACCAAGCCACCACTGCTGGGCCCCTGAGCAAGACCTGTTGTGTTTGAGGCTTAAGCGATTGACCGTTATTGATGATTAAACTAACATCATAAGATTTTAGGTGTTAGTGGAAACTCCTCCACAGCAGCTCTCACCTTAAAGGCCTTGTTAGGATCCGGTGGCATGGCCATGGCTGCACCGCTCATCTGCTCCTGCATGATTCTCGACTGATCAGCAGCTGCAAACAAGAGAGCTGGTTATTATTCGTGACTCAGAATAAATGATCTAATAATTACTATTCCTAATGGAATTAAACCCTGTGTTCAGTCACATAGCGACAGACGACAGAGTTCTCCCTGACGCATGACTTTGCGTTCACCTGCTGGGGCGGCACAATGTGAACAGAACAGTTCGTACGCTCTCGCTAGGATATTAATGACTGACCTTCTGATTTTACTGTAGCTCTGTGAAACCTACTCTTTCTCTCTGAGAATAGCGTCGGTCGAAAATACATGCCGCCATCAACAACTTCTCCTGAATGTTCTTTAACATGCTGATCAGTCTGAGGAGAACATTCAGCGACAGTCTCATATAAAACCGCGATGCAACACAAAGCGCCGCAGGAGCTCATCCCTGATCATCTCTGCCAATAGGGGACGTGGTAGTGCAGTGGTTAAGATGCTGGACTGCTAATTAGAAGATCAGGGTTTGATTCCCAGCACCACCAAGTTACCACTGCTGGGCTTTTGAAAAAGTTACTTTTATTCGACCAGCAAGGTTTTTTTTGGCCGGAAATGACACAGGCTTCTCCCAAAAGATAATAAGACGATGTACACGAGGCGTCATTGTGGAAAAAAATATTTCTCAGCTTTTATTTCCATTTGAACAAAAAGTGGCGTCCAAAATTATTCCTACCCTTCGCAATAATCAATAGAAAAGCCTTCATTGGCTGTTACAGCAATCAAACACTTCCTATAATCGCTGACCAGCTTTATGCACGTCTCCACCGGTATTTCTGCCCAGTCATCTTTAGCCATGAGCTGAGCTCCAAATCTTTCAGGTTAGAGGGTCTCCTTGCCATCACCCTGATCTTTAGCTCCGTCCACAGATTCTCCATTGGATTTAAGTCAGGACTCTGAGTCAGGCTGGGCCACTGCAAAACGTTCAAGTTTTTCTCTGCTAACCATTTCTGGGTGCTGGGTAACACTATCTGTAATAATTAGCAGCAGTGAAACAGTAGTGTGTGTGTATGTATATCTATATATATATATATATATATATATATATATAGATATATATATATTATATATATATATATAATAACTCACCATTGTCTTGTCCGAGTATGAGTGAGTACATGCTCCGTAGACCAAACACATTTAGGAAGTACCACGAGGCTGAACTAACCCTGCAGACAGTCACACACACATCCAGACTATGTGTAAAGCTGATATAAATGTTCTGTAAATTCAGATTTATATATATATATATACACACACACACACACACACGTCACAGGTCAGCTTGTCCTACACATCAGTGTTAATGCCGATTCCATTATTAATCCTGAATTCGAGTGAAGTGTTTTGAGTAACGCACCACGACGCGTCCAGGGACAGCAGTTCGATCCCTCTCTGCAGCATGGGCTTAAACCTCAGAGTCAGTGGAAAGGGAACCTTCGCTGTGAGACAGAAAGACGAGTGTTATAATTGGTTGTTCCACAATTAAGTGACATCACAGAACGCTCGATAGTGTAGAGCAGGAAATCACAACTTTATACAACCGCACATCGCAATTCCACTGATTACAACACGCAAGTATGCCTTTATTACATATTTAACCAATGTGACACACTGTCTAAAAAATAATCATCAAAGGGTCATACCGTGAATTCAATTCAATAACAGCACCTCCTGAACGGTTCTCTTCCTGAACACTGGATTTTATTTATTCATTAAGTCACATGATAGCTACCGACTGGCATTTTCTCACCAGCCTTCATTATAACCCTTTACTTTACCTTTATTAAAGATCTCGGATGATCTATTACTCCCACCTGGATTTTAGAGTACGCTTAGGATGTACATTTTACTAATCCCATGAGACCGCCGGAGATACTAAAAATCCGATTTAATCAGACGGTAATGTGGTAATGCAATATTGGTTTGTTGGTTTATTTGTCTATTTAACGTTCAGACCTGGTATAAAAATGATAAAATATATTTTCTAAAACTTTTTTTTTTAAGTACAATCAAATAAAGTTTTTTTGATATAAATACAAGCTAAAAACATTAGAACTTTTAAAGGTGGGAGCTTAAAAAATAAAAACTAATTCGCAACAGTACCTGCTTAGTGAAATTGTTGCCTTTTAGATCTTAAAGCATTACAAGATAGAAAAATATGCTTAACTGAAAATGTGCTCACTGCAGTATGGAATAACCTACTGGTTTATCTGGTCAGGGGAGAACTGACCCTCCCGATTAAGCCTGGTTTCTCCCAAGGGTTTTTTCTTCATTCTGTCACTGATAAGAGTTTTGGTTTCTTGCCGCTGTCGCCTCTGATTGTTTGTTTAGTTGAGGACTCTTAATTTACAGATATTAATTAAATCAAGTGTTTTATAGAGTGGTTTAATATTGTGTATTTTGATGTGATTCTGTAAAGCTGCTTTGACACAATCTCGGTAAAAAAGTTTTAGAGTTTATTTATTGGCTGTAGTAGCACCACAGCCCGCCAGGGGGCACTAAATCTCACCAGTCTAAATGTATAAGCTAAAACTATATTGCAAAAAAGTTTTAACATTTTAATTAGAAAAAAAGTATTTTAAAAAAAAATTGCCCAAACCATGTGGTGTGTTCGGGTCCATGTGTGTTGCTGTACTCACTAGTGACAAATCCAGAAAAAGCCCAGTTGATCCATCCACCGATTAAAATCATTGGTAGGACGTTGGTTAGATTTCCTTTCATCATGTCAGTCATCATGCTGGTATCTAAAAAAAAAAAAAAAAAAAAAAAAAGTACTTGATGCTACATTTACAATATTAACAACATAAAGATGTTCCCAGATGTTTATTTCTTACCGGTCATGGGATTTTTAGGAACCACTTTTCTTTTGACTTTCTTGAAGAATCCGGTTTCGGCGTTGTTAAAATAGTGCTTACGCATGGCAAACGACTGCAAGGAGACGACAAAAAAAAATCAACATCCAAACTTCTCCAGCCATCATCTTCTCCCATAGTGAGAGAAATGATCAATAATTACTGATCGAACACTTTCTAATGTGTAACTTTCAGGTGCAGAGTTTTTTAGCCGGCTTTGAGCGATACCTGTTTGGGGAGGTACTTGCCGTTCTCTCTCAGGATGCGGCTGCGCAGTAATACTTGGCTGCAAATTAAGAAAGCAAGCGGTTTAACAATAAAATACTAACACCATCACACTGGGTATGATTGTGATCATGGATGATGCGTAATGTTCTCGAGGCCCAATCACCGATCAGCCTTGTTCGTAATGACTAATAACAGACACTTGTTATTTTCAACCAATAACTGATCCTTATTGTTTCTAAAGACGGATCACAAATCCACATCGCTATTTTTGCACCCGGACTAATCACACGATTGCAATTGTTCCGTGCAATCAAACACTGATCACCGTTGTTCCTGGTGGCCAATCGCAGCTCTGCACCTTTTTCAAGTAGAGTGCTGCAGGTACTACAGCTAGGGGGAGCTGTAGTACCTGCAGCACTCTACTTGAAAAAGGTGGGTAAGTGGGTAATAAAAGTGTGCAATAATTGCGGTCAGATTCAACAATCGCGGTTAGATCAAATAATTGCGATCATACAATTAGTTAATAATTGTGGTTTGTAAGTAAGTTAGATTTACGGCATTTGCCAGACATCCTTATCCAGAGCGACTTTCATTTTCATACAACTGAGAAAATGGGGATTAAGGGCCTTACTCAGGGGCCCAAAGGTGGGAACTTAGTGATGCTGGGAATCGAACCCACGATCTCAACCACTGAGCCAGCATTTCAAGGTTGCGCAATGACTGAAAAGATGCTTTTCTGTATGAGATAATAATATTCTGGGTTTTTCTAGCTTTTATCGCGGAAATGTTTACATGCCAATAATTCTGATTTAATGAATGAACAAATTAGTGAAATCGTAGGAAACGTCATTCTGTGACGTCATCCACAAAATAGTTACAAGGTACAAGAAGTAAAAAAATGAGTAAACTGAGTCATTTTTTCTGTAAAATTATTACTTTTTTGTTTTAATGTTGTTTGTGAGATTCACCTGTCAGACACCTGCTCCATCTCCACCTTCTTCTCACTCTGCAGGAGTTTAGTGACATAATGCCGCAAAACGCCGACTAAAAATGTGATCAAGACTATCGGCAACACGACCCACACACGGATACTGGAGTCCAACAGCAACTCGGGTCCGGCCATGTTAACCTGAGTCAAATTATTACTTATTTAAAATATGTTATTAACACAGACACGCTAATAAACACGACATTTGCCTGCTGCCGAAAAACTTCCTGTCTTAGTTTAACTATTAAAGTTAAAAATAAACCACGGTGATTGTGGTAGCGAAGTTCGATAACTACTATTATACATGAATAAACTTCTTAAATCATGAGTTTTTGAAATAAACTAACGATTTTTTCACGTTTTAAGAGTTTAACACGTTTAATTTGACACAACAACAGCAAAAAGAAACCAAAAGTTTACATTTAACCACTGCCTGTTTTACCTTATTACAGTTATAACGGCTGAACCCCAAATGCGCTCCTTTTAACAATCGAGCGCACTTAGTCGAAACCGTTATGATATCCCCTACATAGTGCATAGGGCACCTATGTAGGGCAGCAGTAGACTATTTGTAATGTAGCCATTGCTGTACCGTGAGTAATATGCGCATGCGTTCGGATCGTTTGCACGTGTAGACATCGCGTCAATTCTGATTCTAGGGTTTGAAATGAGTCGGTTCCTAAATCGTTTTTATAAAATACCAACAGAAATTTAAAAAATAAAAGTTTCAGGATGGTTATATGTTTACAAGACAATTTAAAATATTTAATATTAATAAAATTTAGAATTGTAATATTTTGGTTACTATTTAGTCTAGCATCAACTCCAAATCGATTCTGGGAATCAACTCCCTGGAGTCGAATCCCGGATCAAGGCGAAACAGATAGCTGACCAGCTAGCTGTCAGTAATTTGCGTTCTCTTATTTTTTTTATTTACAATTAAAAATGTAGCGCATATTTTACTTTACTTAATCAAAAATGTGCTTTTGAAGCATTTAAACATTTAGACTCTAGTAGGGAGTATTATGTGTACTTCCGGGTGAAGGTCACGGCGTTTCCTGTGTCTGGTCAACAAGTCTGAATTCCAATATGGCCGCCGTTTGCATTCTGTGCGTTATAAATATTTTGTGTCGCGATTAGTTTAAAAGCTGTGAAATATCGGTGCTAAATAATTGTCTAAAAATCCCCGTTCCGTTCTAGTTTTCTGGTAGTTATAAAAACGAGTCTTATATTAGTACATGCGTCTAATTTAGTACTAAAAGATCACCATTTTCCCCTTTCTGTCATCCTCATTAATATTCTCTCTGCTCAGTGATCTGATATTATTCACTTCACACAATGACGTCTGGAAAGTCTTACATTAATGAAAAAGTGCTGCAGTATGAATCTTTTATTAACGATGTCTTAAAGCGGGATTTGCAGTAAGTCCACAGTAACACCAGGAGTTGGAGGTGGTTTTGACCTGTTTTTTCTGGATTTTATTTTATATTTTAACTTTCTTTTTTCAGGAAGGTTTTGGAGCAAAGAGATGGTGTGTATGAAAAAATAGCACAGTACCTTCAACTGAAGAATACAATTAAAAGTATGCAGGTACACAGATGAGCAGATTTTACTCTTTGACTCTGCCAACACATCATTCATTAAAATGCAGTAACTCATGTCTGGTCTTCATCTTTCAGGAAACCGACAGCAAGGAGCTGAAGACGGATGTTGATCTTGGCTGTAATTTCTACGTTCAGGCTCATGTGTGAGTGATGTTTCTATGATCTACAGCTACAACTTAAACATGGATTAAATAAAAGTTATTTATTTGTCGATGTAAATGTGGGCACAACAAAAATCCTCAAAAATCAGCAGTGATCCATGAAACCCTGTACATATAATATAATATAATATAAATACATAGAATTCAGTCAGTATTTATTAAATAAATGCTTTAATATTAAATAATATTCAAAGCTTTAAATCATAAAAATGTCAGATTTACGTCTTTCGGCATAATAATTAAAAACAAACGGCGATTTTAATAAAATAGCATCACAATACCTATTTAATATTACGGCCCTACTTTATTGACTAATAGCTTATGTGGTTTTACTATGTTGCATAACAGTTTTTATTTTAGCTCATCTGTATTTATACATCTATTTTGTATAATTTTCTCTCTTCTATCTTTACAAGTAAAGCTAATTTGATCATATTTTTATGAATTAAATGTTTTTATTTCGTCTGTTTGAATATGGGTACAAGCAGCATTTCCATTTCCTGTCTCGGTTAATTCTGCATAAATTCTTTCTGTAATATCATTTCTGTAATAGTTTTCCTTGTACAGGTAATTTTTTTTTTTATTCTATTTTTAGATTTCTTTTTTTCTATACCTGTATAGATAAATTCTAATTTCCTGTTTCCATAAAATTTTATATTAATTAATATTCTATCATTGTAATTTTTTTTTGCTAGAATCTCTACTTTCCTACTTAATTTGGTCGATGCTATTTAAAATTTTAGTTATTTATTTATATTAATTATATATATATATATATATATATATATATATAGTATATATATATATATATAAAAATTAAATTGTCCAAACTGTACAACACAGACCTACATTTCACCCACCCCTAATTGCCCCACAGCTCCACAACAGTATCATAGACACTTTATTACTTTTAGTTAATAATAATAATACTAAATAAAGTGGGGGGGGGTCCTCTTTTCAGTCTATCTATGTCCAGTAAAGCTCATATCATCAAATGAAGACTTTTTTTTTACTTTTTCTATTTAAGGATACTCTTAATTTCTTAATTCCTTCAAATGTCTCATTACCGCCGTCATCAGATTTATATATGACGGTACGGCTTTCTGTTTTTGTTTATATATTTTCCCTGTTTTGCCTGTAAACATGAATTTTATTTTTAATATGCTATTTTTTATTAGAATGTTTAGCAGTCGTATACGAGCAGATGGACGGTTTATAATCGTGTCACTGGGACGCAGGACAAATTCAGCACTGAATACATTTGAGTCCTCATTATCTCCCAGTTATAAGGTGTCACTGGTTTGGGTTTTTTCCCCGTTTCAGACCGGAAACTTCCAGAATCTTTGTTGCTGTTGGTTATGGCTTTTTTCTGGAGTTGACTCTTTCAGAAGCTCTTGCCTTCATCGAGAAGAAAACCAACCATCTTACAGAGTGAGAGCTTCTTCTCATATGTATCAATGAGGTCTGATGTCCTCTACAGACGACTGACTGACTTATCCGTCTGTTGTTTTTTTTATTTGTTCTGCACAGATACAGCGAGTTCCTCACCAACGATGCAGCGAAGATCAAAGCTCACATTCGGCTGGTTTTGGAGGTCTGGAGGTCTTTTTACTCGGATTAAAATAAATCTGTTTATTTGTATGACTGAACTGAACGCTTTCTTTTTTCACCGCAGGGTTTAAGGGAACTGCAGGGGCTGCCAGATGTTGACGAGACGCCCAGACGGGAGGTGTTTTAAACCCCTCGCCGTTTTTTGAGACATGATGCGTGACTTTCCGTCCTTTGTACTGTAATGTGATGCTTGTATCAAAGGCTTTTTCCTCTTAACAGGTTTTACTGTTATGTTAAACAGATTAAATAAAGTATTTTGAATAGCCGTGTCTTCATCAGTGATCTTCCTAAGTGACAGGGTGACTAATTGCTTTCTGCAAAATAAAAGAAAAAAAATAGATGAATCATGTTCTTTGATAACGATGTGTCCTCTTGGTGACGTCACCAGATTTGGTAAGCGTGATGTGTTTTGCCTGCACGTACGCATCAGACGCACGTCGACGCTTTCCTACTTTTCATTCAAATGATTTAATTAAAGCAAAAAGCAACAAGCTTGTGTTTTATGCTTGTAAGAAAAGTGTCTCTGAGTTGAATGTGTCCGCTGCGTTACATTTCCGGCAGCCCAGAATTACAGGAAAGCAAGAATAAGAAGAGTTTATAACAAGAGAAATGGCAAAAAAGGGGGCACAAACTGCTCAGCTGTAGAAATAAGTGGCTTTGGATAAGGATGTGTGTTCTACTCACTTCACCTTTAGACTTTTTATAAAAAGATTTGAAAATTGATGATTTCTAATCATTCAATTCTATTTTATTTGTTTTGTGCTTTTAATAACAGACGTCGTCTTAAAGCAGCTTTACACAGAATGCAGTAACAGTGAAAAGTGTAAGTTTGTCCTTAATAAACAAGCCGGAGGCAAGAAATAACTCTCTGCGGTGAAGTGGGACGAAACCATATGAGGAACCAGAGTTAATAGGCAACCTGTCCTCATCTGGGGGACACTGATTGTTATTGTTAGTTGCAGCATATTGTAATGATCAAATGTAGTGTAGGTGTAGTGTAGCACTGGGTCAGTGGCGCAGAGTCCCAGTCCATCCTCAAAGCTCCTTGAAATCGAGGAATGGGGCAGGAACCTGGTCACTGGAATCTCAGGATCCTTGCAATCATCCAGATGATGATGATGCCTTCCATTTTTTAAGTTACTTGTCTCAGAGAGATCTTCCTCACCGCTGTTACCATTGGCTTACTGATGAGGTATAAGTGTAATTAAACTTTATATATATGTGTGTGTATAATGTGGGGAAGTGGTGGCTCATGGTTAAGTTGTTGGACTATCAACCCAAAGATCGTTGGTCCCAGCTCCACCAAGCCACCACTGCTGGGTCCCTAAGCAAGGCCCTTAACCCTTAATTGCTCAGTTGCATAAATTAGATAAATCTGGATAAGAGCGTCTGCCAAATGCTGCAAATGTAAATAATGTTCTGATGATTTTTCTTTAAGAGTGTGTTAGGGACAGTTTCTGTTATTAAAAGCGTTCAACTAATTAAAATTTTATTTGCTACTTCCAGGTAGTGGATACAGCTGGGGTTATAGTGCAGGGCTTTTTTTCTGCCTGGGGTTATAAACCCTTGGTATGTTTGCAAAAAGATATTAACCAGGGAAAAAAATCATAAATCCAAAAGTATTGGGACACATGACCATTGCACTTTATAGTTTCTTCCAGATGTTAGTCTTACACTTCCTTCTATAATAACCTGTCCAGGTTCTCTACTAGATTGGGTCATGTGACTGTGAGGATTGTGTTCACTCAGGCACAATAATATATTAATCTTACTTTCGGAGAAGTAAGAATGTAATGCTACCAAGTTATTCTAGATAACTGTGTGCTTTAGAGTTTGTTGGTGTGCTGGTAAAGTGTCCACAAACTTTTAGCTATAGAGTGTGTGTGTACTTCAACAATCAAAAATGAAGCACTCATAGTCTTGAGAAGTCTTATGATGTTCCTCCAACCTTGAAGCTTCTTTAAAAATGTGAAACACACACCAAAAATCTCTACTTTTTACTCTAGTTTATGAATTAATAAAGAACCAGATTATATTTCTTGTTGATGATAAATAGTCAGAAACGAACTTTATTATCTTAATAAATGAGCTGTTGCTAAACATTTCCTTCTGCACCATAAGAAAGGGAATGAGGCGCTTTAGCTCCACTTCTTTAGCAGCACTCTGACGGATAAGCTGTCACACTAGTATCCGGTTGCCATGGAAACTAGATGTTGAATAGTGGCAGTAGTGTAAGTCCTGCTTCCTGAAATAGATTAATATTTCTTTCCTACAAAAGCGCACTGGTCCAAATGGACTCGTTGCACAACAGACACACGTCACACGTTCTGTAGGACATTTTGGATGCATGCAAATAGCGTGCACATGCGGATAGATCATCTGGCCTTCTGCGCTAATGGAACTGTTAGTCAAAAGTGACATTCACACGGTATAAACTTCTCTTAAATGCAGTGTGACGGGTTACGCCGGCGCATAGTGAGTTTCCAGGGACAGACGCTAGATCCAACTTTAAAGTACAGTCCGAAGACACAAGTTAGGAAATCTTCTTTTCTTGCAGATTTTCCACTCGATTAAATGTAACTTTAAAAGAATAAAAAGTAAAATGTGCTATTGGATAATTGTGCTATTGTGCTATTGAAGACTGTAGCATAACAACCTGACATTTCTGCTGTAAGACTCTGGTTGGTAAAACCCCTATCATGGACAAAACCTTATACTGGACAGAACCCCATAATGGAAAGAAGCCTCTCACTGGACAAAACCCCATAATAGAAAGAAGTCTCTCACTGAGCAAGTCCCATAATGGAAAAAAGCCTCTCACTGGACAAAACCCGATAAAGGAGAGAAGCCTCTCACTGGACAAACATCTCATAATGGAGGAAAAACCTCTCACTGGACAAAATTTTATCATGAAGAGAAGCCTCTCACTGGACAAAATGCTGTGTATCCGAGGACAGAAACTTTACAACATCCTGTTCAAATTTAATGACCATCTCATGTGGTTCTTTTCCAAACTGTTCCCACAAAGCTGGAGATGCAGAATTGTCACAGGTGTTATAATTTTATTTACTGCAACCAGGAGGCCAAAAGACTATTCCAGCATGACTCCTGTGTTGCATAAAGACATGGTGTGTTACGGTTGGAGTGGCTGACTGTAACTTAACCTCCTTAACTTTCTTGTCTGATGTCAATGTGGCTAAAATGGCCACAAATGTCCACATTCAAATTCCAACATCTGATAAAAAGCCTGGAGCTCATAAGAGCCGGAAAAATCATCTGACACGATAAAGGCATACCTATATGAGTAGTGTGGTCAGATGTCCACAAACTTTTGGTCATATAATGTTGGATAGTGGGCAGCACGGTGGCTTAGCGTTTAGCACTGTTGTCTCACAGCAAGAAGGTCCCAGGTTCGATTTCTAGGTTTGTGTCTTTCTGTGTATGTTCTCCCTGTGCTTGTGTGGGTTTACTCCGGGTTCTCCGGTTTCCTCCCACAGTCCAAAAACATGTATGTTAGACTGACTGGTGATTCTAAATTGCCCATAGGAGTGAGTGTGTGTGTGTCCCTGTGATGGACTGGTGACCCGTATAGGGCTTTCAGAGACGGCTGAGATAGACTCCAGCAGATCCCTGTGACCCCGAAATAGGGTATAAGCTGGTATAGAAGATGAATAAATGAATGAATGAATAAATGTTGGAGAGTGACTTACAATTAAATTTAAATCAGGGTGGCGCGAAAGTATTGGCACCCCTGCAGTTGCTACCTGTGTGTGGATACAGCGAGCGGAATCAGAAACCCTGTCCTGTTTGTGCAACCATGGCTTTTTGTGTGTGTTGTTGTCGTTCTCACACGATTGGCACATGCATAATACATTATTGTCATCCTTCTGCTTTTCATCTTTTCACTCGCCCCCCCCAACCCTTCTTCTTTCACTGACGTCACGTGACGCAGGCGCCCCATAGGGACTTCAGTGAACAGAGAGAAAAGTGAAATGTCGAAGTTAACACGAGCGCGTTTTTAATACAAACCAGGAAGCAAAAGCTTATTTTTTAAAAATATATACAAATATTCATATAGGTTGTACTTCTAACAACGTTATTTAGACTTTAGGTCCATATTTTAATGCTTTTTCACCATAATGAGAAACGAAAGGAGGATTTTTTGCTACTATTTGCGACAAAACTAAACATTATTTCAGCGCCAACGGAGTGGAAGAAGAGAAGAAGAAGAAAACGAAGAAGAGGGTCGCTAACCATTTTTTAGCTTAACTTACACCTTCATCAGCTTTTAAACTTGTCATATTTATTGTCCAGGTGTTTATATAGATATATAAATATATATTAAAACCCTTCTATGTTTTCAGTAGAATCCTAAAAAAAAAAAAAAAATTGGAACCAGCTCTCGAGTGCCTTAGCGGCGGGTAGTGTTGATCAGCAGCTAGCTTGTTAGCTAACAACATTGCGGCGGCTAACATGGAGGAAGAGGTGCATGTATGTGTTCGCATCACCGCAGCACTCTTATATAACTCCAACATCAAATCGTCCAAAAAAGACACGATTGGCTTCGTTTAGACGCAGAAATGTGGACGTGGTTTGAGTTTGTGTGCTGAAATCGATCCGGATCAACTGAACATGGATTCCAACCCTCTCATAAGTGGTGAGTTATTCCTCCTTTAGTGCACTTTATCCATAAACTACCTGGCCAAAGTTTTAGTATGAATTAAATAACTATAATAATAAATATCTTTGACTTGTGTTGTTAAAGAAGTGCTGATATTTTAGCTGGAATGTCTGGAAGTTCATGTCTCTCTCATTGGTTGTGTTTGGTTGATCATTTTGCACATCAAAGCTTTAAAACACCTCCTGATGAGACATAAATGGATGTTTTGCTTGCTTCCTGACTGGTTTGCATGCACACACTGGTTGCTTTTGGGACCAGATCCCCTCCTGCAGCTACCTGTTGGACATGCAGTCCTCTAGTAATGCAGCATGATTTATTTATTTATTTATTTATTTATTCATCTTAAAGCGGTGGATACGGACACCAGAGTGCCAGAAACACCAGATGGGACACTGGATCATCTCCGAGCATCACACGCTTACACATTCCCGCACCATCGCACACACATTTAAAGTGTTTGTTTTTTGTTTTTTGTTTTTTTTTGGAGAACCCAGAGAAGAATCCTAAACAGAGAGAACATCTGAACCGGTTCCTTAGGAGCTCTAATGCAGCTTTGTGTCACACTCGGACTCTTAATTAGTAATCATTTATTAATAATTCATTAAGTTATTAGCTTGGTTAATAAATGGACTCGTATATGTTTTACTTTAACAGTCTTTGGTAAACACTCATCCATTTCTTTAATAAACACCAGGTCACAAACTAAAACCAAGAGTATAAAATAATTATTTATTCTTTTTCATTGAAGTGGCCTGACTCACTCCAGATTGCTGACCAGCTGACGGCTTGTAACAACAACACACACATCACACTGGTGGCTGTCGTTACATTTTTAAAAAATTAATTGAAGAGATTTTTGTGTGTTAATTACTCTCTACGTACTAGCACTTCTTAGCGATGATGATTTGTTGTAATGATGTGATTAATTTTAGCAAAAAGAGGTTAATATTCGTCTACGATTCTTCCAAAAAGTCTTCCTTAATCTATCACTTTTGTATATATTAACGCTAGGGCAGTCACGATGATCAAATTCGGGTGACGATTAATTGTCAAAGAGATAATTGCGATTATGATGATTTATTGTCTGTTTTCGGGTTTTAACGGTTAATTGTTTGTTTTAAGGCTTTGACAATTCATTGTTTGTGAAAAAATTATTTAGAATTAAAAAAATTAGCCACTTAAAGTATTTTATAATCGCTCCAATTTGTGCCTTATTACCGCTCTACTGTAAATATTTTATCATAGATAAATGGTATTTAAGGAAATCCATACATATGAATTAATTCATGTTCTCTGCAGTTGCATTCTGGGTCGTTAGGTTGCGCTGGTGATGTTGTGTTATTGAAGCGGCGCTTGAAGCGTCAGAAAACCCCGACGCTCCGACTTTCACATCACGCCGCTCCGCTCACTCACTCTGATTGAAAGTAGGGGACTGCAGGTACTACAGCTCCCCCTAGTGGCTAATAAAATGTGCATTAATTGAGGTTGGATTTAACGATTGCGATCATACGATTATTTAATAATTGTGACAGTCATAATTAACGCAAAATCCACTGGCAAAACTAAATCTTGTAAAGGTTTTTTCAAACTCTGGACGGCAGCTTGTTTTTTTGCAAACATTTTTTGTTCTTTTTGTTGACTGTCTCTTCACATCACGATAGCAATCATTAAGAGAAATAGTCTAAATGCATGTATATATAAGGCGTAAGACCAAGAAATGGTGGTCCTGTCTAAACTTTCCATCCGAACATTATGATCGGCTTCGCTACATACGTGTTTACACACTACGTATTGGCGGCAGGATGTTACACACTGCAGTGACACATGCACTCCATATTAAAACCAAACCCATGTGAGAAGTGATAAGGTAATGAAGCAGGATCACGTGTGAGACTAGAAATGTTATTAAAAAGGAAGCCCGTAAGACGCTACAGTACCAATGGCTTGTGCATCGAAAGGATAAAAAGATTAAAAGTGGAAAAAAAAGGGACTGAAGCCATGTTTGCTCATATTGTGGCCTTCCCAAATTTCAGGCTGCCTGGTATCTTGCTCTCTTATTGGCTGTAGGTCGTCAGTGATGTACAACTTTTTCACGTTTGGTCACTTTAAAACCACACACTTAAATGTACTTTATTGAGATTTTATGTAACAGACCAACACAAGTGGCACATCATTGTGAAGTGGAACCAAAATGATGCACGTTTTTTTTTTTTAATTTTGAGCAAATAAAAATCGGAAAAGCGTGGTGTGCATTTGTATTCTGCCAAATTTTCCCTGCAATTACAGCTGTAGGTCTTTTGAGGTATGTGTCTACCAGCGCTGCACATCTGGAGACTGAAATTTCTGCCCATTGTTCTTTGCAAAATAGCTCAAGTTCAGCCAGTCGGATAGAGGACCGCTGTAAACAGCAATTTTCAAGTCTTGCCCTTGAAGCTCAGTGGGTTTTAGGTCTGGAGTTTGACTGAGCCGTTCTAACACGTGAATATTCTTTGATCCAAATCACTCCATTGTAGCTCTGGCTGTATGTTTAAGGTCATTGTCTTGCTTGAGGGTGAAGTTCCTTCCCAGTCTCAAGTTTTTTGCAGCCTCCAACAGGTTTTCTTCCAGGATTGCCCTGTATTATGCTTCATCCATCTTTTAATCAACTCTGACCAGCCTCCCTGTCCCTGCTGAAGAAAAGCATCCCCACAGCATGATGCTGTGCCCCCACAGTGGGGATGGTGTGTTCAGGGTGATGAGCATTGTTACAGAATGTTACAAAATGTAAAAAAGTTGGTATGAAGGGGTATGAATTCTTTTTCAAGGCACTGTATTCTTCAGTCGGAAGTAATTTCACACTGTGGGATTTTAAATCGCAGACAGGTCCAGATATTTAGCATGGCAAATATTTTACAGCTCAATTGTCTCAGGTTGCGTCTTTAATAATTCACGAGCACCGATTTGCTTCCAATTTTGGGCATTTGTCTGCGATTTTGCACAACCTGCTGAAGAATAAAAATCTGGGCTAAAATGTGTGCAGTGTGAACTTGGCGTCACACTTTAATTCAGCATGTCATATCAAGAAAGAAAAAGTCAACCAATCTAAGCCTGGAGCAAGACCCCCTTGCTCAGATCACACAAGGTGGCTAATAAAGTATTCATAGTAGGCGAGTAACAGTAATATTCTGTGCGTGCAAAAAAAAAAAAAAAAAAAAGTACCCGAATTCACAGATTATCTTAGATGCGTAACGTGCTTCAGCCTGTTCACCACCGCTTGGCTGTTTCTAAACTGGAACTTCAGGTCTCTCCACTCTGATAGTCTGAAAGTCTTTCCAAATCCAACAAAATACTTACCAAAAAAATTCAGCACGACTGCAGGGGTTTATAATGCGGACATGTTTATAAAGACTGCTTAGCAAAGCGAGATGAGACAGGACCAGGAATGTGAGGCTCCGTCTGTACACATATGACGTCTGAAAGCATGAACCTGATGTTACAGAAGATACGAATAAACACTTGGACTCTTTTTTTTATGTGCAGTTTTTTAATAAATTTTATGATGGGCATGTTTTTAAAATGAACTATTGCGTGTCTCAGTTGTGTTGTTGGATCTCTACCATTTCTGCAGTTACAGGAAAAGATGCAGTGATCAGGAAGTGGAATTAGTTTTGTTTTTTGTTCAGAGTTTTATCCGGGTTAGGGTTGCAGCAGATCCTTGGAATACAGGAAATACAGATAATAGAGATCCACTTGTTCGTCCAGTTGTTCAGCTGTCCATTTTATTCATCTTTTAATTCATCAATTCAGTCCACACTTGCTGTGTGTGTCTACTTTATTTGTTCATCTGTCTACTCCACTAGTTTATCTGTCCAGTTCAATTGTTCATACGTTTGCTTCACTCATTTATTTGTCCAGTCCACTCGTTCATCTGTCCGGATCCACGCGATCATCTCCTTCATCTGTCCGCATCACTCGTTCATCTGTCTGGATCCACTCGATCATCTGTCTGGATCCACTCGATCATCTCCTTCATCTGTCCGCATCACTCGTTCATCTGTCCGGATCCACGCAATCATCTCCTTCATCTGTCTGCCTCACTCGTTCATCTGTCCAGATCCACTCGATCATCTCCTTCAACTGTCCGCATCACTCGTTCATCTGTCCGGATCCACGCAATCATCTCCTTCATCTGTCTGCATGACTCGTTCATCTGTCTGGATCCACTCGATCATCTGTCTGGATCCACTCGATCATCTGTCTGGATCCACTCGATCATTTCCTTCATCTGTCTGCCTCACTCGTTCATCGGTCCAGATCCACTCGATCATCTCCTTCAACTGTCCGCATCACTCGTTCATCTGTCCGGATCCACTCAATCTGTCTCCCGATAACCACTTGAAATTACTGCAAAGCAGCATGCAACGTGTGAAAATTTAACCTGCAACAATCATTACAAAAAGATCCGTGGAGGAACTGCTCATGTAACTATGCTGTGAAATGAATTGCGGGATATTGATTTACTGTCCTTGAACCTTACAGTTCATGTAATTAACTGAAGTTAAAGAAGAAAGACTTATCTGAAGATTCTTGTGGTTCATATTGTATTGTGAGCTCATTTCACTATCCAAAGCTATTCACCCTAAACTTCTGGTGCTATGGCGACAGCGTGAAGAGTAAACATGTTGCTGTTTCCGTTATTAGTAAGCTCTGAGCTCATTTCAAAGCATCTTTCGGCGAGTACCTTTTTGTGTGTTTGGCAATGCCCGAGTTTATGCTAACATCAATTCTGCATGTGTCTGGCCGCTCGGCCTGCCTGCTCCAAGGTGTTATAAATCGTGCCAGGCTTCACCGCTGGAGAGCTAAAGATAATTGGCTATTAAAGATCACAGGCCGCTCTCCATCCTCCTGAGGTGATCATTCCTGACAAGTGAAAACAGGTTTATACCGGCCCTTCCTCCACCACCCCTCTTTCTATCGGCTCTGCTCTGTTATGAATCTTTTCTTCCCTTCTGCGCAAACAGTTGTGTGTGTTTGTTGAATTGTGTTCATTAGTTTGTTATAGCCTGGCGCTGTCCGTATTTATTCCTCTTTGTAAATCTGTCCTTCCTTTATTAACGTTTACTTTAAAAGGCCCTTAACCCTTAAATGCTCGGTTGGATTTAGAAATGAAGATGTTAGCCGTTCTGAATAAGGGCCAAATGTCAGCTCTGTCAGTGTAAATAGCATGTAGTGATGATGAACTGTTATAATAATGTATTGATGTACTGTTATATTAAACATTTATTATTTACAGTTTAAAGTCTTTCTCAGTTTTAAATGAATTTCGGAAAAAATATTACATTCACATTCATGACATCCAGAGCGACTTACATTTATTTTATTTAAACATCTGAACAGTTTGGGGTTAAGGGACTTGCTCAGGAGCCCAACAATGGTAACTCAGTGGTGCTGGGAATCAAACCACAATCCACTGTTTAGCAGTCCAAACACCTTAACCACTGCACTACCACCCTCCCAACTATAATCAAACATCTTACAAGATCGAAAAGCCACTCAAAGACTGTACAATAAGGACTGTATAATAAGACTATACAATAAAGACTGTACAATAAAGGACTGTACAATAAAGTACAATAAAGACTGTACAATAAGGACTGTACAATAAAGACTATACAATAAGGACTGTACAATAAGGACTATAATAAAAACTGTACAATAAGGACTGTACAATAAGGACTGTACAATAAAGACTATAATAAAAACTGTACAATAAGGACTGTACAATAAAGACTATAATAAGGACTGTACAATAAGGACTGTATAATAAAGACTATAATAAGGACTGTACAATAAGGACTGTACAATAAGGACTGTACAATAAAGACTATAATAAAGACTGTACAATAAGGACTGTACAATATAAAGACTATAATAAGGACTGTACAACAAGGAATGTACAATAAAGACTATAATAAGGACTGTACAATAAAGACTGTACAATAAGGACTGTACAATAAAGACTACAATAAGGACTGTACAATAAGGACAATAAGGACTGTACAATAAGGACTGTATAATAAGGACTATATAATAAAGACTATAATAAAGACTGTACAATAAGGACTGTATAATAAGGACTATATAATAAGGACTGTATAATAAGACTATAATAAGGGACTATATAATAACTGACTGTATAATAAAGACTATAATAAAGACTGTACAATAAGACTGTAACAATAAGTACATAAAGACTGTATAATAAAGACTATATAATAAAGACTGTATAATAAGGGACTGTATAATAATACAATAAAGGACTGTACAATAAAGACTATATAATAGGGACTGTATAATAAAGACTATATAATAAAGACTATATAATAAAGACTGTATACTGTAATAGACTGTACAATAAAGACTGTACAATAAAGACTATATTAATAGACTGTATAATATAATAAAGACTATATAATAAAAGGACTATAATAAAGACTGTACAATAATAATAAAGGACTGTATAATAAAGACTGTATAATAAGGACTATAATAAATAAAGGACTGTACAAATAGGAATATAAGACTGTAAATAAGACTGTATAATAAAGACTATATAATAAAGACTGTATAATAGACTGTACAATAAAAGACTATATAATAAAGTACCTGACTATATAATAAAGACTGTATAATAAGGACTGTTTCAATAAGGACTGTTCATAAGGACTGTATAATAAAGACTGTATAATAACTAAGGACTGACTACTATAATAAAGGACTGGACAATAAAGACTGTACAATAAGGACTGTATAATAAAGACTGTAAATAAGGACTATAATAAGGACTGTATATACAATACAAGGAACTGTACAATAAGGACTGTACAA
The DNA here is from genome assembly GCA_005784505.1 of Bagarius yarrelli. NCBI lineage: Eukaryota > Metazoa > Chordata > Actinopteri > Siluriformes > Sisoridae > Bagarius > Bagarius yarrelli. Next base: position 98,038 of record VCAZ01000169.1, on the reverse strand, counting down.
TACTGTACTAAGGACTGGTACAATACTATAACTGTACAATAAGACTGTACAATAATAAAGGACTGTACAATAAGGACTGACAATAAGGACTGATAATAATATAATAAGACTCTAATAATAAAGACAATAATAGATACAATAAGACTGTTACATAAGGACTGTACAATAAGGACTGTATAATAAAGACTATAATAAGGACTGTACAATAAGGACTGTACAATAAGACTACAATAAGGACTGTACAATGTACATAAAGGACTATAATAAAGACTGTACAATAAGACTGTACTGAATAAAGACTAGAAGATATAATAAAGGACTGTACAATAAGACTGTACAATAAAGACTATAATAAAGACTGTATAATAAGGACTAATATAAATACTTAATAAGGACTGTACAATAAGGACTGTAAGACAATAAAGACTATATAATAAGGACTGTACAATAAGACTGTACAATAAAGTACAATAAGGACTATATAATGTACTATAATAAACTGACAATAAAGACTACAATAAGGACTGTACAATAATAAGGTACTAAGGGTTTACAATAAGACTATAATAAGGGACTATAATAAAGGACTGTACAATAAGGACTGACTATACAAGGACTGTACAATAAGGGGACTGTAATAAGAATAAAGGGACTGTACAATAAAGACTGTACAATAAGGACTATAAGATAATACGACTGTACAATGACTATATAAGATAATGTATAAAAGACTGTATGTACAATAGGACTGTATACAAAAGGACTATACAATAAGGACTGACTTATAATACTGTAAAGACAATAAGGACTGTACAATAAGGACTGTACTGTATAATAAGGACTAAAGTATAATAAGACATAAAGACTGTATATATAATAAAGACTATAATAAAGACTGTACAATAAAGGACTATTATAATAAAGACTGATAATAGACGTATAATAAAGACTATATAATAAAAGTATAATAGACTATAATAAGACTGTATAATAAAGACTAATAAAGACTTATAATAAAGATATAATAAGGACTGTATAATAAAGACTAATATACTGTATAATAAGGACTGTTTAATAAAATGAAGACTGATAATATACAATAAAGACTAAAGATAATAAGGACTGTACAATAAGGACTGTATAAATACTGTATAATAAGGACTGTATAATAAGGACTGACTTAATAAAGGACTGTACAATAAAGGACTATAATAAAGACGTAATAAAGACTAAAGATAATAAGGACTGTACAATAAAGGACTGACATATAATACAATAAGGACTGTACAATAAGACTACAATAAGGACAATGTATCAAAGGACTGTACAATAAGGACTGTACAATAAGGGACTGTAATAAGACTTATAATAAGGACTGTATCATAAGACTATATAATAGGGACTATAATAAGAGACTGTACACAAAAGGGAAACTGTACAATAAGGACTGTACATAAAAGACTGTATAAATAAGGACTGTACAATATAATAAGGACTATATAATAAAGACTATAACTGTACAATAAAAGACTGTACAATAAGGACTGTATAATAAGGGACTGTATAATAAGGAATATATAATAAAGACTGATACAATAGACTGTACAATAAGACTGTAATAGACGTGTACTATAAAAAGACTATATAATAAAGACTGTATAATAAAGACATATAATAGACTGTACAATAAAGACTATATAATAATATATAATACAAAGATAATAAAGACTGTATAATAAGGACTGTTTCATAAGGACTGTTAATAAAGACTGTATAATAAGTTTACAATAAAGACTGTATAATAAAGACTATATAATAAAGACTGTATAATAGATACAATAAGGACTGTTACTACGGACTATAATAAAGACTATATAATAAAGACTATATAATAAAGACTGTATAATAGGAAGTTTCATAAGACTGTATAATAAAGACGTATAATAAAGAATATATAATAAAGACTGTATAATAGGACTGTACAATAAGGGACTGTACAATAAAAGACTACAATAAGGACTGTACAATAAGACTAAGGACAATAAGGACCTGTACAATAAGGACTGTATAATAAGGGCTATATAATAAAGACTATAATAAGGACTGTACAATAAGGACTGTATAATAAAGGACTGTATAATAAGGACTGTATAATAAAGACTATATAAAGACTATAATAAATAGGTCTGATAAAGACTATATAATATAAGACTGTATAATAAAAGACTGTATTAATAGACTGTACAATAAAGACTGTACAATAAAGACTATATAATAGACTATAATAAAGACTATATATAAAGACTATAAGACTATAATAAAGACTGTACAATAAAGACTATATAATAAAAGACTATATAATAAAGATGCTATATAAGGACTGTTCTAAGGGACTGTAATAAAGACTAAGTATCATAAGGTATATAATAAAGACTATATAATAAAGACTGTATAATAGACTGTACAATAAAGACTATATAATAAAGACTGTATAATAAAGACTATATAATAAGGACTGTTTCATAAGGACTGTATAATAAAGACTATATAATAAAAAGATTGTTTAGATAATCAGCAGAATTTAGCATTGATAATTTATAAAATTTATTATTTATTTAAAATTTATAACAACACAATCATTTTTTAGGTCGTTTAAATACTAAAGTTATTTCTCTCATTTTCTGTCGTGTGTCTGTAGGAAATAGTTTAATTTTCCAAACATTTGTTTTGCCGTTAATTGTAATAATCCAGTGAGATTTGTCTTAGTACATAGAGTCTGACGACAGCCAGTCCTCCACACAGAGATCCAATCTCATTGTCCAGTCTGTCCAGAATGACCTAAAGAAAACAGAAAAACAAACCGAGACACAATAAATCCAGAAGAATTCTAGCAATAGGATAGATATTTGATAGAGATGTGATAGTCGGGTGACTCCGGTACTTTTCACTTATTGATGAATGCTGCCTTTCTTTGTTTTTACACTTAAAATAAACGCATCCACACACCACTCTCTAGATCCAGAAAAAACAGCTAGAAGAGAAAAAATAGATCCAAACAGAACACAGCTGCTGAAAGTAGCACTGCAGCGTCAGTTTTTGTGTTGCAGGTTCTGTGTTCGGCTTAAAGCCTGGAGCCTGTAGGATTAATAGTAATGAGTGTTAAATTAGTCGTTCTCTCATGCTGCAAAAGTCTCTGTAATTATGTTTGCAGTCATTTCAGCCGCCGCTATTTCACACGCTCTCTCTCTCTCTCTCTCTCGCTCGCTCGCTCTCTCTCTTTATTCCGTAGTTACTGTTGCTTTAACGCTTTTACCATGGTAATGGTTTCTAAGCTGGTTGGTACCAGTACTGTGTAATTACACTGAAGAAAGGATGAAGGGTAATAAGGTTAAATTGCAGCCTCAAAACGCTCACGGCAAACTCGTGACCCACGTCCTTGGCGTTCAGACGCCCGTCTGCGGCTCTCCTGCTAACAGTCTGCTAACAAGGACCTCAAGCTTTATCGGTTCTCCAAATCCACAGATTTGACATGGATAAAAAAAAAGCGCTGTGTCCTGAAACAAGAATGGGTTTTATATTGGGTCCGAGTTTGCAGTTAATATTTATTTATTTTTACATTTTAAACATTTTTACAAAAATTACGAAAATAAAATACGAATTATTTAACATAAAATAGAAAAAAATTAAGTATGATTTATACTGCATACAAAACTGTTGGTGAACATTTGTGTTATCAGAGCATGTGAGTGTTTGCCTTGTACGGCTGCAACCAACGATTTTTAATAGCCGATTAATCGACGATTATTTGAACAATTAATCAGTTAATTTGCTATTTTAACTTATGCCATTAGTTATTAATGGGTTTTAATAAGGCTGCAAAAAATGACTATTTTGGTAGCTGATTAATCGCCAATTAATCTGACCAGCTCAGTTCAACTTTAGAAAATATCAAGCAATAATACTAGTATTTACATTTTTTTTTAAATTTATTTTAATTCACTATTAAGATTAAACCTCATCTAGCTCGACATTGACTAAAGAGCTGATTAATAGCATAAAATTAAGTTTTAACCTTTTAGGTTAAATATAACCTGAATACTAAGACACAGTTTTTCTTCCCTAAAAATGCTTTAAAGCTGTCCAAATAACCATAAGATATGCTAATAACAGCCAAGATACTTTCGTAACTTTCACATAAGGTATTTTATCCGTGTCGTTTTGTAAAACTTGCCCACGCGTTACTGGATTGGTTTTGTTTACACTCCAACGTATTCTTATAAATGAAGACTGATTTACAGTCTTGTGCTACAGCGTCATACTGGTCAAACCGTGCTATTGCAGGCCAATACATTATAGCATATAAATGTAATTGTTTTGTAAAACTTGCTCACACGCAACTTGCTCATCTTTGCTCACACAACGTAATGAGCATTAAATGAGCGATTTGCATTAACGTCATACGAAATCAAAAGATTATCAATGTTTATCATCAGTTTTTGTTTTTTTAATATCGACCAATCATTTCCTGTCTATTTTCTAGTTTTCCTTAACAGAACAACGTAAAGTGTTTTATTTTGTACTTAAGAACAAACTGGATATGAACCAGCAACGCTGGGCAGCTGAGATGATGAAATAATAGCAAGATTGCGATATAATCTACCACATCGCAGCATTTACAAACGGTTCAGCAGCTGAATTGACTAGCATATAATATCGCACCCACGCAATTATACTTTGTGCATTTTTAAGTTTTCATTTTAATTTGTAATTTATAACATAACTATGATAAAAGTATCACTACTATAATAAGAAGAAGAAGGGAAAAAAAATTATATTATTTGTATTTTTTGTCACGTTTGCTTTTAAATGATTTAGCAAGCAAAAAAGTTTTATTTCTGTAATTTTCTTTCTTATTCTAACTCATTTTATAGATTTTTTTTTTTCAAACAAAGCCGTTTTAAACTGATAGTAAACCGACGATGCTAGACAGATCACATTATATGGTCATATTATTTAAGCTTTGTGGTGATCTGGGATCGAATCCGGATCTCCTACAAGGCAAAGCAATGCAGCGCTTATCAGAACTGTGTAAGAACTCGTGTTCATGATATCCCTGACTTTGCTTCTCCCGCCCTCGTATGCTTTTAAGTGATATCAGAATAGAAGGTCACTGCAATTGACTAGGAAACAGAACTTTTCTCAGATTGCTATGAAAAATGAAAGTATCACAGCTGGCTATGGGGAGGGAGAACCATCGAAAATCATTGCGAAAATCCAGATGTGGCTAAAAAAATTGCTATAAATGCCTATTTTTATCATTTAAACACTGAATATTGGGCCCAAAACCTTTTTAATTTCATTTAATTTCATTCAGCGTAACACATTATTCTAAACCCGTACACTGAACAGCACTACATATGGTGTGCTGCGAAAAAAATGCTGCAGTTTTTGCGAATAAGCTGGGATTTTCATTAATAAATATTATTCGTTTTTCCAAAAAAAAAAAAAATTGCGAATAACTGGAGCCACAAAACGCTGAATTGCAAATCTCTTTCCTGATGTTGATTGTTTGAGCTCAGGGAATTTAGCACCTGATTTATTTAGGCAGAATAATTAGTATATTTACACTCTTGGCAGATGCTCTAGCTGAGCACTTAGAGGTCAATGGCCTCGCTTAGGGGCCTGGCAGTAGTAGCTATCATTTACATTTACAGCATTTAGCAGACGCTCTTGTCCAGGGCGATGTACGAAAGTGCTTCGAGTCTCATCTTTGAACAGCTCAATACTGGTAGAATAGTTCACAAATCAGTGTAGCAACAACAAAAACAGCAGCATGGGATGATTTTTTATGTCAAGAGCAAGGTATTTCAGGTAGAGATTGTCAAGGACACAAAATTTCTGGGTGTCCACCTGACGGAGAACCTCACCTGGTCACTCAACACCAGCTCTATCAGTAAAAAAAGCCCAGCAGTGCCTCTACTTCCTGCGAAGACTGAGGAAAGCCCACCTTCCGCCTCCCATCCTCAACCATGTTCTACAGAGGGACCATCGAGAGCATTCTGAGCAGCTGCATCACTGCCTGGTTCAGGAACTGCACCGTTTCGGATCGCAAGACCCTGCAGAGGACAGTGAGAACAGCTGAGAAGATCATCGGAGTCTCTCTTCCCTCTATAACGGACATCTACACCACACGCTGCATCCGCAAAGCTAACAGCATTGAGGACGACCCCACACACCCCTCACACTCACTCTTCACACTCCTGCCCTCTGGGAAAAGATACCGTAGCATTCGGGCCCTCACAACCCAAATGGGTAACAGTTACTTCCCTCAAGCCATCAGGCTGCTCAACACACTGATCTGAACTACCTCTACCTCAACCTACACATATGCACACACACTCAACCCTCAAGCCATCAGGCTGCTCAACAGAACTGAACTACATACACACACACACACACACAAGTAGACTGAAAAAACAAAAATATAAGCACAGTCACTTTATTATGCTATAATGCTATTTGCACAATACTGTTGATTTGCACATTCCATGTCTTACCTCATTTTATAATCTGGTTGGCGCTATTGAATGTTCTGTCCAGCGTTCTGTTCTGTTCTGTTCTCTATTGTCTGATTTGCCCTGTCCTTGTAATGTTTGTATTGTTAATTGCACTGTCTGCACCAGGTTGCACACATGCACTTTATGTCTATTCTGTTCAGTGGCTCTTGTTTTGTTGTTTTGTGAAATTCTATGTTTTGTGTAGCACCAGGGGGTCCCGGAGAAACGTTATCTCATCTCACTGTGTACTGCATCTGCTAAATATGGCATGACAATATAAATAAATATGAAATGACAATAAAGCTCCTTGAACTTGAACTTGATTTCAGAAAGAGGTGGTTCAAACGTTTCTTGAAGACAGTTAATGCTATGGTGGTGCTATAAATTAAACCTATGACCTCCCTTCTGATCAGCAGACATTAACCATTGAGCTACCATTGGTACCCCTAATTTAAAAGCCTTTATTTAAAGTAAACATGTCCCTTTTTATTAGTCTAATTTCTGGGTGCAATCACTTACAATAGATGTTTAAAATTCAGTCAGGATGGTAGAATACAGAATTCTGGCATTGGACAGATGCCCTTATCCCGGGCGACTTACTTTTAACTCTTTTATACAAAGCAATTTGGGGTTAAGGGTCTTGCCTAGGAGCCCAACAGTAGCAACTTGGTAGTACTGGGAATCGTACCCCAATATTTCTGAGTCTTTGATACAGTTATTTTATAGACTTGGTTTTCCTTGACCACAGTATTAGTTTAGATTAAAAGTCTTTTTAAATATCAGTTCACAGCAAATGATAAAGTTGTAGTTTTATTTTAGGTAACGGCTAATCTTGGTTTTTAGGAGAGACACAGAAGCCTAATAATTGTATAAAACAAGCTACAATAGTACAGCTTTGTTACTGTATAAATATGATGATTAATACGTTTTTATGTGTCGTTCATGCATTTGCCCAGCTATGGACCCGTCCATCACTCTATGGCAGTTCCTGCTGCATCTCCTGGATGACCAGAACCAGCGGCATCTGATCTCCTGGACCTCCAACGACGGCGAGTTTAAGCTGCTGGATGCAGAGGAAGTGGCGCGCCTCTGGGGGCTGCGCAAGAACAAAACCAACATGAACTACGACAAGCTGAGCCGCGCGCTACGCTACTACTACGACAAGGTGAAAGGAAGCAGGCACTGTGTTTATTTTGGACTAAAGTGGTTTTATTAAGCACATGTAATTTATGATCGGCTGCAATAAGTTGGACGAAGCTTTTATCTATATTACTTTATGTGTAGATAAAGTCAGAGCGCAGACCTTATCTAAGACCGTATACGGATATAAACTGGTGTTTAGTAGAGCAGCAGCTGCTGTTGCGTTAATCAAAAAAGGGTTCTTTTACAAGCACCAAGCTAATGAAGCCAAGTTGTATATTCATTCCTTTGTTATCGTCATGTTATTTTTACAATATTTATTCTAATGTATTCCACACACAACCCTGGACTTCTGATGGGGTTGAATTCTGGAGTCGAAAGTTGATATAGGTATACCCCCCCGAGATGCCTTCAGAAGTAGTCTACGCTAACTTATCAGAGTACTGCATGCAAGGGTATAGAAACAAAAAAGTGTAATAACGTAGCACTAACCAACAAGCGAACAACAACCACACGGTGGCTGTAGATGTGTCCTCCAAATGTAGGGACGAAAAATGTAAAAAATATTTTTTTCAACATACTTTCAGGACACACAGTCCTATCGTAACTTCCAGACTGTAAGTCGAAACATATCGTAAGTTGAGGGTTTTATTGTATTGGATAAAAGCGTAAAGAATGATGACGTTAGTTTTCCGTATTAGTACCTTTACGTTCTCGTATGTCCTTCTTTTTAAATAATAACTATCATGAGCAAGGAAACCTGCTCGATTCTCTTGACCGTCTCGTTTTTCTTAACAGAACATCATAAAGAAAGTAAGCGGTCAGAAGTTTGTCTACAAGTTTGTAACCTTTCCCGACCCTAACTCAGCCGACGGCCTCAGAAGTCCCGAGGACACGCAACGGCTCATCGGCAGAGAGAAAACAGAGGCGTCTGTCCAATCGAAAGCAGCGGGGGGCGGCGGTGCCACGGTAGCCTCCCTGTCCAAGAGCTTGCAGCCTCAGCGCTCGTCTCCCAGCTCAGTGCAGCGCAGCTCCCGCAACGACTACATGAAGTCTGGACTTTACTCCACCTTTACTATCCAGTCCCTGCAGACGCCCTGCAAAAGCTCCAGCAAAGCTGTGAAAACGGAACTGTGTGTGGAGAACACGTCCAAACCCGGCAGCACGGAGCGGCCGCTGCAGGAGGTGAGCGCACCGTCTATTTATTTATTTATTTTAGCCTTTTCTGCAGCAAATGAATTTGCGTGTTTTGTATGCAGGATCTCTCGGTACCACCTTGAAAGTTCTGTTGGTGAAAAACATTTGTCAGTGAAATGCTCTGCGCGTCAACCACAACACATTTTGCATTTGTTGTGCGAATTTTAATAATGGGCATTTGATTAAAAGGCCACGCTTTCTTGAGCCGTTTTCAATATTAAAGAAATTATTATGTGATGCGATTTCTTTATTTTTTGTAATAATATTACAAGCATCAATGCACGATGTTAAATTTTCCTATACTTTATAGCTTGTAACACTGTTTTTCAAAACGACATACCTTTATATCTTTTATGCATTTGGGGGCAATTGAGGATTAAGAGCCTTGGCCTGGGGGCCCATCGGTGGCAGGTTGATCTCCCAGATAACAGTCCATCAGCTGAACTATTGAAAAATGATAGCTCTGTGATTAAGGTGTTGGACTGCTGAACCGGAGATCATGGGTTAAATTCCCAGCACCACCATTCTGCCACTGCTGGGCCCCTGAGAAAGGCCCTTAACCTTAAAAAATGAGATAAATCTCAGTCGCTCTGGATAAAGACGTCTGCCAAATGCCAGACATGCAAATTTGCAAATAAACGACGGAAACATTTTCTGTCTCTCGTTCGTCTGGCTTTGGCTCATCCTGTGTGTTTGCCCTTTAGATGCTGGTGTGTCAGCCAGAAGCTCAGCAGGCTGCAGTGGTCGCTCCGTCTACAGCCGACAGCAGCGCTCTGCAGGTGATAGTGACTCAACCGTCACCGTGTGCCACTCCCGCCCTCAGCCCACAGACGCCTTCTGCCTCTGCCGCTGCCCCTACGGTGGGTGACTTACTTTAAATTTAGCCTCGAACCGGTTTTTCCATTCGGTTTTTATTTCATAACCGCATCTTGCTTTGTTTGCAGTTTGGCAGCCTGGATGGAACTCGTACATTTACTTTTAATTAATTAGCCTTAATGCTTAACCCTGCCAGACAAACAAGGACAATTTAAATAAATAATTGTATTTATATCCGTTTATCTTGTATGCAACATTCTACGTCTATTATTTTTTCTGGAATCTTAGGCGCTCCAGATGTGGAATAATTATTGCTACTAAAATAATGTTTGCCCAGAAAAACAACATAGAGGCATAACGCTAATGAAAATTTTTAATATCCAGCAGTGCTTTGTTTACACCCGTCATCATTTAGTCCCACAGAATAAACATGTTTATTGTGCCTGCTGTTATCAGCTAATTTGGCAATAACAGTTTTGTACCAGTGTGTTTGTGTGTCAGTGTTATTGCGATGCTGTTTTGGACCAGGACCTGTTAAAGCCCTGAGTACACAGCTCGACTAACACCAGGCCGCGAGCCATTTCTTGATGATTTGGTGGTGAGGTTACACCCAGTTTTTGTGACTTTGTGCTGAACTGAAAGCAAAAAACATAATATACTTGTCTTAACAACCTGTGTATGGGTTAAACGATGGTATATCAGTGGTGCTGCAGCTCGCTGAGACTTTTTTTGTGCCAGTCACAAAGAAAAGAGGAGGAAAAAAAGAAGCTTTGTGTGTTTTTTTATGCTGCTTCGCCTCTTCTGTTGTGTTTCATTTTTATTGCCTGTTCACTGGATCTTTTGTTAGAGTTCAGTCTGTGTTTCATTTCTTTCACTTAAACCACCCTTTATTTTCACTTGGAGCCAAATGATCACATTACTAGTGCCAATGGCATCATTTTTTTGGTCCTAACCAGCATTTAGTCTGTAAAATAAGACTTTATTTGAGTTTGTGCTCGAATCATTTCATCTTATTTTATAGCGTTTGTTTAAAAAAAAATATCTTCGATCATAAGAGAACGGATCCGGAATCAGGACTATAATATTTTTTTGCCCTGGAGATGAGAAAATGGTTTTCTTTATTGACATTAAAAGATAAGGCTGGAACGACATTATTGACAACGGCGACATTAATTAAAAAAGTGTTTTGTTTGTGCATTGTTTGTTGATCTTATATAATGTTATGTAAGAGCCTGCAATAGCACAGTTTAACCAGTGTGGCGCTGTAGGGCGCGGCTGTAATACGGTGCTCATGCTGAAGAAGAGGCAGCAATGCGGGTTAGTTTTACTCAGCCACAGAGTGCACTGTCCTTGTAAAGATTCCGTTATCACCACAACTATCTTTTTAAGTGTTCTTATCCTTTTTTTTTTTTTCAGTAAAAAAAAAAAAAAAAAAAAAAAAGAAGAAAAACAACAGAAATTAAGAAAGCATCTGATTATACACATGTAAATGTTTTTACAGTCCCGTTTATTCTGATTATTTTAACGCATCGCAACAGAATTAAATATAAAAAAAAAAAACCTCAGTGTCGCATTTTATTCTGAAATAAATCATCGCTATCTGATGTTTAAATTTTTCAATCTGGATGCAAAAAGGAACTAAATGAACAAAAATAGGTAAAGAATAATTAATAGTCATATATTATTGTGACATTTTTAGGAAACTTCCTACATTTTACTACTATTAGTTACACTTTGTGTATTTGGGTTAATTTGTTTGTTCGTTATATTAAACTGTTTTAACTGATTTCAGACGCTTAAAAATTTATCGAAACCTACTGATTAGCCAGTGAAATAATTGCCCCCTCTTAAAAGGCTGACCTGATTTCTTTTTCTTTTAAATGCAGATTAATCGATTAATCGTTCTAATAATCCTTAATTATTAAAAATTTTATAAAATTAGAAATCGGTTACAATAGTTATTACAAAAGCTACGATAATAAGTTTGTCTGTAAGTTTCCATGGCAACCTTAACATGAAAAACGTGGAAATGCAATTGTAGCTAGGCTAAAAATGATTTGTTATCATTTTTGCACCAATTCAGACTGCACGTTGCCCTTTTCTCCGATATATTGATAGACATTTTTTTTCCTCTTTCGCAGAACGGTCAGCCGCAGAAGAACCAGTCTCTCACGGATCCCCCTCACATCTACCTGACAAGCGTTTCCGACCCCAGTTCGCTCACCTCGTTGATCCAGGTAGCCGGTAGCGACTGCATGGTCGGCTCTCAGCAGGGTCACTCGGTGTTCGTGGTCATAAAGCCTCCATCTGTAGGCGATTCCAAAGAACATCCGAGCATAGCCTCTGGAGAAGACCTGCTGGACATCGTGGACCTGGATGTCAAACCTGAAGCCGAGGTGGGTAACTTTTTTTTATCATCAGACGTAGTACAACCTGCACTGTCAAATACTTGATGTGGCCCGACCTCTCTGTCCTAGACGGTCCCTGTGTCCACTTCAGTGGTTACGGAGGCTCCGGTGACTGTTGACGTTTCTCCGCAATCTTGCCCTGAGCCGGTGGTTGAGCCGGTGGTGGAATCAGAGCAGAATGATGAATCTCAGCCACTTGGTACATCCCAACTCAGTTTCACCCGATTTCTGTGGTTATAATGATCACGTATTAATTATTCTCTTTATTTTTTTTTCTTATTGTTGTGTTGCAGCAGAGGACACGAGCACCAGCGCAGCATCGCAACAACCGCTCTCCACTCAGGAAGTGCATCCGCCCAAATCTAAGAAGCCTCGCGTGCTAGAGCTCCCCTCATCTCCCCCATCGCTCCCCCCAGGCCTCTCTCTGGATAAAGTCAGTGCAGCGGTGAACAGTTTGCTGGCCCCAAACAGCACCACCAACACCCTCACACCCACCGTCATCACCTCTCACGCCTTGGTGAGTGCATCACACGCACAGCGAGTTTCACACTTCGGTTTATTTTGAATCATTTTGTTCGGACCAGATCGGATTTGTGAGACTCTTAACCCACAAAGTTTAATCAGGTCTTTTCGTTCAGGGGTCAACAGAAAGATCAGACAGGTGTTATGTTGTTCAAAGGAAGACTTTGAAGATTAACAAACGAGATTAGACATTTTAAACGTTTTATCAACTCCATGTACATAAAGTCCCGCCCCTTACAGGAGGCACATGTCTCTCTTAAAGAACAGCAGGAGACACATCTGTATGTGCGCTTTGTTACAGCTTTTCAACCTGGTCTGGTGCCGGAGCCCGATTGGGAATTGGCTGTGCTTTTCCCAAAAATCTCACGCCGGTGCCTGGACTCCAAACAGACTTCAGAACTTTGCTGGTCTCGTACATGGGAACCTTATGATGTCAGTGGGCGGAGCTATTACTACAGACCTCAGTCGTTCGAGTTCACACAAGTTAGCAATAATTAAATATGTAAGCTCTCTGCTCATCATCAGGTCGATGCAGAAAAAAAATCCAAGACAAACTGAAAAGTAGTTTGAGAAAAGAAGTTTTTTAAAAAAAAAGTAAAATAAAAAAAAGTGTTCTGCAAAAGCGACAACGTCCATTTTAAAAGTGATTCTGGTCACATGACCTGGTTCTGAACAAATGCCACCTTTGGCCGAGCACCAGCTTCAATCAGGCGGCACATCAGTGTGTGTGTGTGTCTGTCCCTGTGTGTCTGTATATCAGGATGCACATCTTTTTGTCTCGTTGAGTATGTGTGTCTTTTGTGTCTGTCTGTGTGTGTGTGTGTGTTTCAGAAGGCACATCTCTTTCGTATTGTCTGTATCTTTTGTGTGTTTGTGTGTGGCTCTTATTCTCTTTGTGTCTGTTTGTGTTGCAGATATAAAGACCGTTTTACAAGTTCCGTCCTGTTTTTTATTCCTCTAATGTCTCTAGTGCTTTGGCTGTGTCTTAAACTCTTATTTTATTGTTTTAGTATTTTTTTTTTAGATTATTTTTACTAATAAGAAATAAAAAATAATGGATGGTTGTGTTTTCGGTCGTATGTAGTGGCGGTTTCTGTAATTGTTGTTGGTTGAGGCAGATATTTAATGATGCAGCTTCACAAATTCCTCGAATAATTAATCACACCGGAAGTTTAATTAGCAAGTTAATGGGTATCCAGGGTTAATGGGATGGGTTATGGATGGGGTTAATGGATGGGCTAATTGGATGGGTTTATGGGATGGGTTATGGATGGGCTAATGGGATGGGTTAAGGGTTAATGGAAAGGGTTACATGGATGGGTTAATGGATGGGTGGGATGGGTTCATGGGATCGGTTTAATGGAATTGGGGTTTTAATGTGATAGGTTAATGGGATGGGCTAATGGGATGGGTTTAATGGAAAGGGTTAATGGGATGGGTTAATGGGATAGGTTTAATGGAATTGGGTTTCATGTGATAGGTTAATGGGATGGGCTATGGGATGGGATGGGTTTAAATGGAAAGGGTTAATGGGATGGGTTTAATGAGATGGGTTTAATTGGGATGGGTTAATAAAATGGGATGGTTTATGGGATGGGTTTTAATGGGATGGGTTGATGAAATTGGTTTTATAGGTTGGATTAATTGGGATGGGTTAAAGGAATGGTGGTTTATGGGATGGGTTAATAGGGGATTAGTTAATGGGTGGGTAATGGGTTTAATGGGATGGGTTAATGGTAGGGTTTAATAGGCTAATGGAATTGGTTTTTAATGGGATGGGTTAATGGGAATGGGTTTAATGGGATGAGTTAATGGGATGGGTTTAATGGGATGGGTTAATTGGGATTAGTTAATGGGATAGGTTTAATGGGATGGGTTAATGGGATGGGTTTAATGGGATGGGTTAATGGATGGGTTTAATGGGATGAGTTAATGGGTTGGGTTTAATGGGATGGGTTAATTGGGATTAGTTAATGGGGTAGGTTTAATGGGATGGGTTTATGGGATGGGTTAATTGGGATGGGTTTAATGGGATGAGTTAATTGGAATGGGGTTTAATGGGATGAGTTAATGGGATGGGTTAATGGGATGAGTTAATGGATGGGGTTAATGGAATGGGTTAATGGAATGGTTTAATGAGCTGGTGTTCTCCGATGCTGCAGTCTGTGGTTGTTTTATAAATGATTAATAGTGTTGGAGAAACGAAGAGTTGTCGTTTGAGTGTGTGTCGTTGGGCCGCTGCAACAGGGTCGATGTTGAAGTTGTGCTGTGTGTTTAGAGCCGCAGGCTCCCTTAGCACACCACCGCCGCGGCTCTCCTTTAGTGACGTAGCAGTTCACACTTACAGCAGCCACCCACCAGACGGAGCCGGGGAAAGAACAGCGGGGGCGGCGCCAACACGGCACTCGGCCAAGGAGTTTTTCATCACAAAAACCCATGCAGCAGCAGCAACAGTGCTATTTCTGTTCCAGCCCGGATCACCGGAGACAAAGCTGGAATTCTGAAAATAATCTGAGTGGGACGAAGATCAGGGACTCCATGAACCATGCCATGATATCACGCCTGTTTAGTCTGCGACCTGAGTGTGTGTGTATCTGTGTCTTTGTGTCTGTTTGTCTCTCCCTCAGAGAGAGAGTGTCTGAGTGTCTTTTGCTCTGACATGTCTCTTTTTGAATGTCTCACACTCTCTGAGCGTATGTCTCTTCCTCACTTTGAGCGTATGTCTCTAAGCGTCTCTAAGCGTGTGTGATGGCATGGATTAAATTGTGTTTATTTCCCTTCTCTCTCACACAGACTCCAGTGTTGTTGACGCCGAGTCCCCTCCCGTCCACCATCCACTTCTGGAGCACACTGAGTCCCATCGCTCCACGCAGTCCTGCCAAGCTCTCCTTCCAGGTGAGAATTCCCCCTACTCTCTTCCGCTTTCACACATTTTCCAGCTTCACAGCACGACCACACACAGCCATCTGCTACCGCTCAGCTTCCAGTTTATTACTGAACCCAGAATCTGCCTGAAACACTGCAGCAGTCACCACCAGCCCGCAGACCACCAAGTCCCACCAAATCTGTTTATCAGAAAAAAAAACTAGCTTTAGTGTGTTATTTGTGGTGATCTGGTGATTGTAATGTATTTGATTAGCTTTGTCTGTTCATACATTTAATTGTGGTGTTTTATTGTACAGACTTTACACTCAAGCTGGAGTATTTGTGTAACTCTCTGGATATTAGTGGAAAGGGCTTTTGGAGAAAAACACAGCTCCCTCTGCTGGCTTCAAAATGATACTTCAACTAATTGAAACAGAACGTGGCGTACTGTGTACACTGTAACATAGGGACATTTTCAATCAGTACAAAGATAATATGAGTTAGAACATTGACTGCTTCCTCCTCGAGTCCTTTTTACTGAATTTTACAGGTTAGGATTCTAGAAACTTTTCTGTGAGATTTTTTTTTATAAATATATATTGTAATTATTAGGCTGGGTAAAACCTGAAATGAATAAATGTGTGATGGTCAGTGACTGTTATAATGAATGTGTGATGGTCAGTGACGGTTCTAATGAATGTGTGACTGTTCTAATGAATGTGTGATGGTACTTCAACTAATTGAACAGAAACGTGGGGTTAACTGTGTGCACTGGACATTGTGTGCTGTAACGCTGACGTTCTTTAACGATCGGGACATTTTCAATCAGTACAAAGCGCAATATGAGTTAGAAAATGACGGTCCTCCTCGAGTCCTTTTTAATGAATTTTACAGGTTAGATGCTAGAAACTTTCTGTGAGGATTTTTTTATAAATATAGATGTAATATTAGGCTGGGTAAACTGAAATGAAAAATGGGTGATGGTCAGTGACGGTTATAATGAATGTGTTACTGTTCTAATGAATGTGTGCTGGTCAGTGACGGTTCTAATGAATGTGTGATGGTCAGTGACGGTTATAATGGTTGTGATGGTCAGGGAATTATAATGATGTGTGAGGGTAGGGTCTGTTTTTGTGACGGTCAGTGACGGGAATGAATGTGTGATGGGTCAGTGACGGTTAAATGAATGTGTGATGGTCAGTGACGGTTCTAATGAATGTGTGATGGTCAGTGACGGTTTATAAATGAAGGTGTGAGGGTCAGTGACGGTTCGAAGAATGGGTGAGGCCAGTGACGTTATAATGAATGTGTGATGGTCAGTGCTGTTTAATGAATGTGTGACGGTCAGTGACGGTTCTAATGAATGTGTGACGTTGTTTTTAATGAATGTGTGATGGGTCCAGTGACGGTGCTAATGAATGTGTGACGGTCAGTGACGGTTAAATGAATGTGTGACGGCCAGGAGGTTCTAATGAATGTGTGACGGTCAGTGACGGTTCTAATGAATGTGTGAACGGTGATGTCGGACGGTTCTATGAATGTGTGATGGTCAGTGACGGTTAAATGAATGTGTGATGGTCAGTGACTGTTCTAATGAATGTGTGTGGTCAGTGACTGTTCTATGTGTTGATGTGTGATGGGTCAGTGACGGTTGTAATGAATGTGTGGATGGTCAGTGACGGTTATAATGAATGGGTGATGGTCAGTGACGGTTTTAAGGAATGTGTGAGGGATCAGTGACGGTTCTAAGAATGTGTGATGGTCAGTGACGGTTCTAATGAATGGGTGATGGTCAGTTGGGTTCTAATGAATGTGTGATGGTATGAAAGTGACTGTTATAATGAATGTGTGATGGTCGTGACGGTTATAATGAATGTGTGATGGTCAGTGACGGTTCTAATGAATGTGTGATGGTCAGTGACGGTTCTAATGAATGTGTGATGGTCAGTGACGGTTATAATGAATGTGTGATGGTCAGTGACTGTTCTAATGAATGTGTGATGGTCAGTGACGGTTATAATGAATGTGTGATGGTCAGTGACGGTTCTAATGAATGGTGATGGTCAGTGACGGTTATAAGAATGTGTGATGGTCGTGGACGGTTTTTTAAATGAATGTGTGGATGGAGTGGTCAGTGACTGGTGTTTAATGAATGTGTGATGGTCAGTGACGGTTATAATGGATGTGTGATGGTCAGTGTCTGTTTAATGAATGTGTGATGGTCAGTGACTGTGCGAGTGTTTGAGCGAGTGTGAGAGAGTGTTTAAGTGATTGTGTGAGTCTTTGTGATTGTGCGAGTGTTTGAGCGAGTGTGAGAGAGTGTTTAAGTGATTGTGTGAGTCTTTGTGATTGTGCGAGTGTTTGAGCGATTGTGTTAGTGACGGTCAGCGTTTTCTCACTTTGCGTATTACTTCATTATAAAGTACAGCAGTTAATTTGTCTTTATTCTTGTAACAGTTTCCCTCGAACGGCAGTAATCAGATCCATATCCCGTCTCTGAGTGTGGACGGACTGTCTACTCCCGTCGTCCTGTCCCCGGGCCCTCAGAAACCGTAGACTTCCCGTCTGCCACAGCGAACACACAGCACAGTACAGCATTCTGCACGGCAGTGCCTGGTCGGCAGTCAGCTAAGCGTCTGGTCCAGCAGCAGGTGAGCGGGATCGGATTGGACGACGCCCTCAGGCTCCTGTGTGATTGGCTGAAGCCGGAGCCTTCGTCTTTCAGCCTCAGACTAAAAGGTGCCATTTTGTACACTGAGTTCATTTCTCTCCCGGTTATTGGCTCATATTCGTACAGGTCTGTACCTTATTTATTTTGGTTGTCTCAACAGAGGAGACATCCTGGTGCATATTTTAGTTTCCTTTTTTAAGGAGTTTTTTTTATTCAGTTGTTGGGAGAGTTCACCTTTTCCATGTTTCTCTTCTTTGCTCATCTCGGGAAGACGATGCATCACAAAGCAGACGACACTTCTTCAGAATTTGTTTTGAATTTTCTTTATAAGAACGTACAACTAAAATATATCAGAAGACCGCCAGATGGCAGTAAAGACTTTTTTTTTTTAAGGTGGATTTTTCTTTTACGACTGACTTCCTGACTTTCTTCTGCTTAAAGAGTCGTTTTGACTTTGTGTCCGACTGAGAAAGCCGTCTGTGGGATTTACCGAAACAGGAGGGACGCGACTCGATCCGCCGAAGGATCTGCTCCTCGTCATGATGCAGAATGTATCGATGTTCCTTTTTTCCTATAATGTCGTTTCCTTCCCTTTCGTTGTTTACTCACATTCCAGTTTAAATGTTTGTGTATATTTTTGGTCTTGTATTTTTTTCAGTTGTGGTTAATGGAAAATTTTGGTTAGGTTTATTAACCTGTTTAGTTGGTTTTAGTAAGAAAATGCCAGAGGAGACCAAAGAGCAGCGTTTACTGAATTTAATGAGAATCTCCGTGCTGCAAATCCCCCCTTTTTTCTCTCTCTCTCTCTCTCTCTCTCTCTCTCTCTCTCTCTCTCTCTCTTTCTTTTTCGTTTCTTTTTTTCTCTCGCTCTTCTTCTCTCTCTCTCTCTCTCTCTCTCTCTCTCTCTCTCTCTCTCTCTCTTTCTCTCTTTTTCTCTCGCTCTCTCTCTCCCTCTCTCTCTCCCTCTCTTTCTTTTTCTTTGTTTTGTGTTGTTGTTTTTTTTTTTCCTCTTTCTCTCTCTCTCTCTCTCTCTCTCTCTCTCTTGCGCTTTCTCTTTCTCTCTTTTTCTCTCACGCTCTCTTACTCTCTCGCTCATGCTCTCTTTTTTCTCACACATATTTACATACAACCATATACAATTTCCTCTCTCATACACAAACTCGTCCTCTAACTCTTTTTTTCTTTCTCTCTCTCTCTCTCTCTCTCTCTCTCTCTCTCTCTCTCTCTATTCTAATGCACAATATCTTTGTCACTCAATTTCTTTTTTCAACTTTTCTTCTTTCTCGCTCTTTCACTCGCTCTTTTGCTCTCTATCTTATGCTTTTTCTCATACATACACACTGTCTCTTTCTCTCTCACTCTCTATTTTTTTTTCTTTCTCTCTTTCTGTCCCTTTTTTTACTTTTGCTTTCTTTTTTGCTTTCAATCTTACAAACACACACACAATCTTTCAATCTTACACTGTTTGTTACACAATCTTTCACACACAATTTTGTGCTCTTGTCTCTCTCTCTTTCTCTTTCTCTCTCTTTTAAATCTGATTTTCTCTTTTACACTAAAGGGCTACAGGATCCATCACACTACTAAACTATCAGTTCTCTGTTTCTCTTCACTGACTAAAGTTACACAACAACTGTTTTAGTTCATGATTCTACAACAATGAAAACATTTTTCTTTATTTCTTTCCTTTTTCCCCCCTCTTTCCTCTCATTTCTTTCCTGCGTCTGTTTAATCAAATGCATCGGGAAAAGTCGAGTATATTTATAGACAAGCTTAATTCTCGCCTCCAAGCTGTGAAACGTGTTAGGATTTTATTTCAGCATGAAAATGGAGACAAACAAAGACATGTGATGTCGCTGTTATTTCACAGATCTCCCTTTTTTTATTAATTATATAAAAGCACAGTGACAAAAGCTGTTTATTTCCCTGATTTGGGCAGAAATGTCAGACAATCACACTGTTCCTGGTACAAACACACATTACACACACAAAAGCTTTTTTTTTTCAGGACTGTAAGACGCCATTATGAATTTAATAATGCTAAAATTTTAGCGGTTAAAATAAGAGTTGCAAAATTGTTGCTGACGCAGAGCCTGTGTGCTAGTCGCTACCGCAGAGCCTGTGTGCTAGTCGCTACCGCAGAGCCTGTGTGCTAGTCGCTAACGCGGAGCCTGTGTGCTAGTCGCTAACGCAGAGCCTGTGTGCTAGTCGCTAACGCAGAGCCTGTGTGCTAGTCGCTAACGCAGAGCCTGTGTGCTAGTCGCTAACGCAGAGCCTGTGTGCTAGTCGCTACCGCAGAGCCTGTGTACAGATTCTGATTAAGTTAGGAGTTTTGTTGATTTACTATTTAACTAAAATGGTAGAAAAAAAGTCTAACAAACGTGAATGTATTTCATGTCTGATAAACTGAGGCTTGTTGCAAAAAGTGTTTAAAGGAAGGCGTTAATCAGAAGATCGTGGATTCAGTTCCCAGCGCTACCAATCTGCCACTACTGGCCCCCCAAACAAAGCCCTTAACTCTCGACTGCTCAGTTGGATAAAAATGAGATAAATGTAAGTTGTTTTGGATGAGGACGTCTGCCAAATGTCAGCGTAAAAGCACTTATTTCCTGCATAGACAGGATCTGTTATTTTCTAAAAAGATTTTTATCACAAAGTAAAACTTTAGGCAGTTAACTAAGACACAGATTTGCCTTATTTATTGGCAAAGTCTGTTATTTAAAAGGCAGACAAACAAATCTACCTTTCCCGACTTCCCAGTATTTACTAGGATGTGTCTTACAGCCTGAAAAATAAACCAGCACTTCAGCATGTTACACACGATAGAGACAAGAGTTTTTGGACACCTTACCAGGTCTTCCCTCAAACTGTTCTAACAAACTCTGAAGCACACCGTTGTCTAGAATGTCTTTGTATGTTGAAGCATGACATTATTCCTTCACCGGAACTAAAAGACCTGTTAAAACCTGTTCCAGAATGACAAAATCCCATAAAGACATGATGTGTCCTAATTGGGGTGGAGAAACTCTTATGTCCTGCACAAAATCCTGGCTCTCTCCCAAACACACTGGGATGAACTGGAACCCCGACTGAACCCCAGACCTCCTCACATCAACATTAGTGTCTGATCTCGCCAATACTGTCGTAGCTGAATGATCAAATCCCCACAGTCACATGACCCAATCTAGTGGAAAGTCTTTGCAGAAGTGTGGAGATTATTATAGGAGGAGAAGTTGCCACTGTCGGGCCCCTGAGCAAGGCCCTTTTAACCCTTAACTGCCCGGTTGGATAAACTAGATAATTGTAAGTCTCTCTGGATAACGTCTGGATAAAGCATGTGATGGTCAGGTGTCCCAACCCTTTTGTCTATATTCCGTGTGTGTGTGTGTGTGTGTTTCATATTATTTCCTTCTGTGCAAATCAGACTGAAGCACAAGTGAGTGCACTTTATTAGAACCTTATCCAGTTCTTTGCGCTGATTTTAAAAGCATGTCAGCAGCACAGGATTATGAGTATTTCACTAGTTGTCATGTTATTGATGATGCATTTCATATGATCTGAAAACGGTTAACATCATCATCGTGCGAGTTCTTTGCTTTGTATAAAATGCATTTAACCGTTTAAAAACCTGAATTAAGCTGATACCAGAAAATGGGTGGAAAATTTCAACTCAAATGCTGTCACACCAGACCAAAATTATTTTTTTTTCACTTTTGTCTTTGATGTTTATGTGCTTTCTTTTCCAACCCTGTCTTTGTTTTCTGTTTAATTTAACGGTAACACTTTAACGGACTGTCTGAAATAAGGTGTTGAGGCAGTGCTGTTGATTTGGACCTCCTCTGGAACATGTTTTATGTTTTTCCGCTTGTGGTTTATTGGTCCTCTGAATGTCTCAAAACTTCACACACCTCACTGGATTCATATCGAAGCCATGTCTCGGATGCAGGTCGGGAATCCTCGCCTGGGTTTGTATAGACGATTTCAGGATCGGACGGTTGTGAATGTGATGTAAAGCTGACTAGAATTCGGTTCTACGCTTGTTTTCGATGGAGGTCTGATCTCGGAACGCTTTGCTTGGACTGGAACTATACTGAGCGAGCACCTTTACTTTGATTGGATTATTTTTTTAACAGTACTGTTGGTGTATACCGAAACCTTTACCAGACTCTTACTTATGTAGTGATAAAAGCCATTTTACACCAGTTATCCACCCCACCACCACCACCACCACCATTGAAGCGCTTCTACCGTTTGCATAGAACAGGTCATTCAGGCAAATCACAACTGCAATATATAATTTTCCACTGTGATCGTTCCTGGTTCTGGTTTTAATCGAGGGTCTATGAAAGTCATCAAATTTACAGCACATTTTTCTATCAAATACAGCTTTTTATTTTAATATATCTTTAGCAAAAAGGGACACCCCACCACCACCATCACCATCACCAACCCCCCTGTCACCAACCACCAATTAATATACTGACAACATGCTGCGTAATCCCAAATGAGCCTTTGTCCATCCCTCGCTTTGGTGTAAAAAGGGAAAGCCATATTCCACAGCATTGTGGTGTGAGAGGAGATGATTGTTTACGAGATTCAGCTCTTATTTTTACAGACGAATGGGTTTGACTGTACACGTCTTCTCCATCATGCACGGTTTTGCTTCTGACTGCCGCTTTTTCTAAAAAGGGGGAAGATTTTTAAGAAACTATGATTAGAACGCATGGGTTTTGTATTGTTTTGGCCCATATGTAAAACTTCACGAGATTTAAAATAATAATAATAAACTTAACAGTGAGGATTTCAGGAAAGGCTACCAGAGCGTTTTATGGTTAATTAATTGATCGATTAATTAATTGTAAACTCCGCTATTGCTTTGTAAATTCGCCGTCGTCGCTTCGGTTAATCCAGCTGCCTCTATGCTTTCGTAAAACCTGCTTTTCTGAAGATTTCCTTTCTAACCCTGAACCTTCACACCCGAGTCAGCTGATCAAACACCTCACTGGATTTATCAAGCTTAAACTGTTCAATTTATCCAGCTGCTCAAGCTGATCATACACTAGGCCCAGCTGATAATACACTTGCCCAGCTGTTCATTTATGATCGATTCCAGCTGATCGAACATCATTTCAGATGTTTAAGTTGAATAAAGAATCATTACAGATGTTTAAGACGATCAGATGTCTGTCCCATGTTCCAGCTGTTCAATGATTGTCCAGCTGATCAATCGTGATTCCATCTGTTCAGGCAAATTGATCACTGTTCAAGCTGATCATTCCAGATGTTCAAGATGATCAAACATCATTCCAGCTGTTCAAACCAATCGTGACTCTTCTGTCCAGGCTGATCAGTCATTATTCCAGATGTTTAAGATGATTAATCATGATTTCAGTGGTTTAAAATTGTCTAGCTGTTGAAGCTGATTCATCATCTGATGAAATCGCATCCACCAGTCAGGCTTTGATGAGTCGATTTATTTAATTGAACTGCTTTCAACCAATTAGGATCTGTCAGTTCATTCAGCTGATGATGGAGATGATTGCATTTTGTCCAGCTGATCAAACCGATCAGATTTTCTCAAGTTGATTGTGTTGATTTAAACTTTGAGCTGATCAGAGTTGATCCTGTTCAAATCAGTTAATTTATCTCCAGCAGCTGAATCTGTTATATCCGATTCTGCTGCTGATTTTGCAGTTGGTCCTTCTGCTGGAACGAGTCGAACTTTCTTCAGCTGATCAGCTTCAGCTTATCCAGTCCAGTGAACTCTTTTGATTGATCGAGCTTCATTCTGGTGGATGTTTTGTCCAGCTTCGTCGCCTCCAGTTACTTTAGAGGCTGTCAGAAGAAGAAACAGTGACCCGAGTAGGGCACGGCTGTGGCTTCCTGGTTCAGATTGGCTACTATTGGCTAGGCTACTGATTAGATAGACATGAGATGAATAGGTTCTCTGATTTAGAGGCTTGTTTGGAATAAGTGTGATTTAATTTTACATCAGCAGATCAGGTGGTGATGAAAAGGCTGGAGCTCAAAACTTCAGAGCAGATCTTTCTCCATGAGATGAGATCCTGTAGCTAAAACTAATACAATCAATGCTGTACATCTCGATGCTATGATGACTGTTTAAGTACTTCTTCTTGTTCCCTGGCGCACCATGTAAAAAAAAAAAAGGCCAGGCCTTAATATTAAATGTTTTTTTGTAAAAAAAAAAAATGGCAGCAGACTGAGAGTCTTTAATGATTTACTATCATGATAAAACGTCAAATCAGCACTTTACCAGTATTAAGGTTCAACTCCCTGATTACATCAGCTCTAGATTTTTTTTTAAAAAAAAAGGATATAACATTTTATAATGTGATTGTTTGGTATGAAATGTTTAAGAATCTATTATCAGATGATATTTTTCCCCATTTACTTAAAAAAAATGACAAAAAATAAATAAGAATTAAAATTTTTTTTGCCTGAACTGAAATTGACTTGTGCAAGTTTTGGAATTGTGCAGCGTCGTTACTAGCATGCGCTTAAGTGTTGTAGTAATTTCAACTTTTATGCAACGTGCACACACTTAGAAAAGCCATTTATAAGAAAAACCTGCAGGTCTGGGAGCTATTTTTTTATGGGATAGGAAAGCATCAGGTTGTTTATATCCGACTTTTGAATACCAGCAAAGATTCATATGAACTCAGATTTTGGCGTTTGTTGTGGGACGTTACTGCGTTACTGCTGATGGATGTTTGTGGGCGGGGTTAGGCGTAGGCGTAGACGTCTTTGCTTTTGGATATTGTTTGGAGTTTTTTTCTGGGTCTTTTTTTTTTCTTTGAGGTATCTGAATCAAATTTATGGTGGCTCAAAACTGTGTTAAAGACTTTTTATATATATATATATATATATATATATATATATATATATATATATATATATATATATATATAAATATTAAAAAAAATGTCTTTTCAAAATTCCTGAAGCATCCGGTACTTTCTGCTGTTGTCAGGTGTGTCACTGAAAGGAGTTTATTTCTCTCTTAAACCGTTCGGCTATTATTAAATGGTTTAGTATTGAATAACCTTCTGGGATGTCTTTTGTGTTTTAAAACAAAACTACCAAAGTGTCTGAATTTTCTGTAGTATTAGTCCTGAGCGAGTGTGGACTCGGCCTTCACATCTCTTTCTTGGCCTCCCTTTTTCCCAGATGAGACCCGACTCTCTGGGAGTTTATTTATCAAAAGGGACCAAGGGACCTTTATTTTTCCCCCCTAAACTGTCTAAATACCATATTATATTTACTGTAAAGAGATGAGATTGTTTTTAATCTCTTGGTTTATGTGTATGTTATAGATATTAATCTTGTTTCTAAAGAAAATATGGAGCAAATCTATTACAAAATGGAAAATAAAATGCTATTTTGTTCTTTATGTTGTTGCTGGTTTTTAGGAATGTCTGAGATCCTGTATTAAGAAAAAAGGGGACGGTCTTCGTCCCCTCCGTGTGTGTGTGGTGTGTGTGTGTGTGTGTTGTGTGTATGTTCTGGAAATAAGGAGCCTTGTCATCCTGGACATCCTGCCCCAACTTGCACTGATCCACTTGGACAATCCCGACTGCCATCTTTAAAAACTTTTCCAAACCTTTCAGCTCAAATAAACCCAAATAAATATCTATTATTAAAATTGTAAAACTGCTTCAAATCATTATTTTGATATTTCATTAATCAGCAATCATTAGATCTATTAATCAGCTATTTTTACTGGTGTATAAAATAAAAGATTCAGGGTTGTGCTGATTGTAACTAATAAATACAATAAGAAAAATCTCCTTTTAAAATTCTCTCTTTTTTTTTTTTTAATTGGGCTGCGATTATTTCCCTGAATAATCATTGGGGTTTTAAACAATTATTCAGCCTCTGCAAATAGTTAAAACATTAATTTATACGTGTTCTAACTAACAAGTTAAAGAAGGGAATTATATTACTAATATTTATTTAATCAATACTGTAAGGATTTATTCCTAGAATTATTAATTTATTTCATATTCATTTTTATTCAATTTCCTTTATTAAATTTACTAATAAGATTTAGCATCAGCTAGCGAACCTCCTTATTTCATCCCAAAGTAAATAACTTTTTGTCAGAAATGTGATGTGATTTAGTATAAAATGTTCAGGAATGGAGTCTGTTATCAAATGATATTTTAGTCTGGACTTTTATTGCTGTTACTCATAAGATTTCCCATCACAGTAAAGAATGAAAGAGAATTTAGTCGTAATAATAACAGACTTTTTTAACATAACATTTTTTTTTTTTAAAACTTGCTCACATTCTACTGGTTGGTTTACACTCCCAGTGTGTTTTAATGCCGTGTCTTCTTCTATTAAACGTTGACTGACAGGTTTGTGCTACAGCGCCACGCTGTTAGAATAACGCTATTGCGGGTCCTTACATAAGAGCATATAAGATCTAACGATTACTGACAGCTGATATATTATTTCTAACGGTTAATACCCTATTAATAGCTAGTAAATCCTGGAACTACGGCTCCATGTAAGTTAACACTAGCACATAGTTTAAATTTAGCATCAGGTTAAATATTAGCATTGAAAATTCTATAGATTTCACTTCACATTTTTAATGCCAATGTCACACAACGGCTTTCGGCTTTCGGATGTCACTGGAAACTGGGATGTTTAAAAATATCGCGGTATTCATGAATAGAAGAGTGCCGACGAACGCGTGTTAAAGCCGTACGGTGGCTCAAAAGTTACGGCTCGGCACCACCAAGCTTCCACAGTTGGGCCCTTAGACAAGGCCCTCCACCCTCTTTCCTTCAGGGATGCAGTGTCCTCTCTGACCCCACAGGCTGGGGTAGATTAGCAAAGGAATCTCCCTGTTCTGTATGTACATGTGCTGTAATAAAGGCTGCTTTTTGTTTGTATTGTGAATAAGTTTGTAATAAAATTACGTTTTGTTTTTTTTTATTTCAGTGAGCAAACCTGAGGCAACGGTGGCACGGAAAAAAGTCAGTTGAGATGATATAAGGACGGAGGTATTTGCAGTGAATGTAATTTCTAGTGCAGTCACTGTCTAATATTAGCCTTATTTAGGGACGCAGGGACGCAGAGAAAGACTCGCATTTCCTGCTCTGTTATGTCGGAGTGTTAATGCGAGTAAATGTACATTTACAGCTGTGGACAGACGTCCTTATCCACAGCAATGAAGCAGTTTGGGTTTAAGGGCCTTCATCAAACCCACAATCTTCCGCTTAGCAATGTAGCTCACATTTTTGCTGTAAAATACAATATTATCTGGCTTAAGATTATCTCTATATGTTTCGCTATATGTCTGTATGTGTTATAATGACTTATGACATGTTCCGATCTAAACCATAAAACCTGTGATGTAACGATTGGCTGATGATCAGAGCTCAGATTAGGGAAGTAGTAGCACAGTGTTTAAGGTGTTGGACCGATACCTGGAGTGTCAGGGTTCGATTCCCAGCACCACTAAGCTTCCATTGTTGGGCCCCTGAGTAAGGCCCTCAACCCCCAATTGCTCAGTTGTATAAAAGAGATAAGTAAGGACTGGATAAGGGCGTCTGCCCAATGCCGTAAATGTAAATGTTAAAATGGTATTAGTAATTGTATAAAAATTGGCATCCTGTCTTATATGTAAGATGGTGTATCAGTGCCACGTCAAAGAATTATTACAAGATTTACGTTGAAATAAAAAAAAAATAAAAATGCTATGTAAATCGGTTGGATGGAAGAATGAATGAATGAATGAATGAATGAATGAATGAATGAATGAAATGCTGTTTAGCATCTACCAGAAGTGCACATAATAGAACTGTGCAAATGCAGATAAATATGTAAGTATGTACATTAATAAATAAGGCTGATGTCAGTCTGTGCAAAGTGAATGCTGATTGGCTGGCGGGCTGGTTGCCGTGTGGAGAGAGATGCGTTCCTCGCTTACTTTAGGTTAGGATTAGGTTTTCTTCATAACCGCCCCGGTGTCCCATTTACTAATTATAACTTTGTGCTGATGCGATAAAAGACAAAGAATTTTCTTACTGTTAAAATTTTAATTTAACCACATTTTATTATTCCAATAATTTAACCAAATCCTCCAGATCCAATTTACTGAAAAAAACAGCAAAATGTTTCTCTTGATTGTTTTCCTAAAATAGAACAACCTCAATCTGGTATTGCTTTAACTTTATTCTCAAAGTATTTCAACTTTATTCTCATGTTCTGATTTATTCTCATGTTCTTGACTTGTTTTTATAAAGTCGAAATGACCTTAAAATACATTTTAAAATAAGTAAATCCCATAAATTAAAGCGTCACTACAGTGAGACTTTAATGGAGCGCTCTGATTAACAAAAGCCCTCGACACTCGTCTGTTGTTCACAAGGGTAGGAGTTACAATCAGTGGAAACCAGAGAGAAACAGGGTGATGAAATACTGCGTCTGCAAATGTTGACAGCTGATCAAGTGGAGAGAGAAAAGAGACTGAGTGAGACAGTGAGAAAGAGAGAGAAAGAGACACAGAGAAAGACAGAGATAGAGACAGAGTGAGACAGCGAGAGAGAGAGAGAAAGAGACACGAGATAAAGACAGAGATAGAGACAGAGTGAGACGTGAGAGCAAAGAGAGAAAGAGACAGAGAAAGACAGAGAGATAAAGACAAAGACAGAGTGAGACAGTAAAAGAGCAAGAGAGACAGACAGTGAGAGAGAAAGCAGAAGAGAGAGAGAGAGAGACACACATATATAGAGAGAGAGAGCAACAGAGAGATAGAGACAGAGTGAGAGAGCGAGAGAGAGAAAGAGGCACATAAAGACAAAGATAGAGAACAGAGTGAGACAGTGAGAGCAGAGAAAGACACGAGGAAGACAGAGAGATAAAGACCAGTGAGACCAGTGAAAGAGCAAGAGAGAGAGAGAGAGACAATAGACAGAGTGAGACAGTGAGAGCAAGAGAAAGAGACAGAGGAAGACAGAGAGATAAAGACAGTGAGACAGTGAAAGAGCAAGAGAGAGAGAGGGAGAGACATGGATGAGAGAGAGACAGAGAGAGAGAGACAGATGGATAGAGACAGAGTGAGACAGTGAAAGAGAGAAAGGGGACAGAGAAGACAGAGGACAGGAGAGTGAAAGAGCGGAGAGAGAGAGAGAGAGAGAGACAGACAGATAGATAGAGAGAGAGAGAGACAGATAGAGAGACAGTAAAAGAGAGACAGAGGTTTACCCAGCACTGCACTGATAAAACCAACACCAAACTTTTGGTCTTGCCTGAGAGATTAAATGCTGCTTCTTTAATAAGTTTTGTTCTGGAACATTTGCACCGACTCGCCGTCTAATGCGAATATCTTTCCAGTTTATTTCTTATTGCCTGCGCTGTTAATCACAGCCTCCTTGTTTTTATCCGGTGGTAAATATTCTACCTCTGTCTGTTGTGTGTTTTGTAATTCTGCTCTGTTGTAAATGATGTCGTGTTCTGCGTTTCTAACTCTTTTTCTCCGGAGATAAAGCCTGGATACGCAAACAGGTCAGATGTGTAACCTGGTAAAAAATTCTGTGATCCATGTACGAGCAGAGAATAATGACAATTTTCCTAGCCAGAAATGTGATCTCTTAAATTATCATGTGACTTCTTAAATCAAGATGGCTTCTGGTTTCAGCGTTGTTAGATTGGCGTCGGAAAGGTTTGGCTTTTGTTTTCTTGTTTGTTTGTTTAGTAAAAATAAATAAAATTTTATATAATTTTTAAGAAAACTTTTTGGCCCATGCACCCCGATTCGATTAGCTTTACAGCTCGCTGAGTTTCTGGCTGTTCCCCAAACTCTTACCACACAATCTGAGCACACAGTTGTCTAGAATGTCTTTGTAGGTTGTAGTTAGGGTTAATAACATGTTTATTAAACATGATTCATTTCTTATAACAGTTAAAACTGAATATGATATTCGCCCACAATTACAGTAGCTAGTGTTCCTTTGCTGGGCAGCAAAAACACTGTAACTTCCTGCTTTTTTAGAACTTAGAACTTCCCTCGACTCCCTGCTGTGGATGACTGCGGCATCCATATTTCCTATATTGTTTCCATTTTTATTCCCATCTCGAGGCATCCAGAGATTGTGCCAGCACTGGTAGACCTTCAGGGAGAAGACCAACCCTGCGAGGATCCTGACGCACCAGTGAGCAGGTTCCTGCCCTTTTCCTTGATTTCGAGGGGCTTCGAGGATGGACTGCGACTCACTCTGTTCCACTGACCCAAAGCTACCGTTTACATTTAATCATTACAATATGTTTTAATTAGCAATAACATGCGGTGTCGCCCAGATGAGGACGGGGTTCTCTATTGAGTCTGGTTCCATCTCAAGGTTTCTGACTATTTCATCTCAGGGAGTTTTTTTTCTGCCACAGTCCGTCTCCGGTTGCTTATTAAGAGAAAACTTTTCACTGTTACTGCATTCTGTGTAAAGCTGCTTTAGAAATGTCTGTTGTTAAAAGCGGCAAAACAAATATAATGAAGTTGAATTGAATTGAGGGCAGCACAGTGGCTAGTGTTCAGTACTGTTGCCTCACAGCAAGAAGGTCCCGGGTTTGATTCCTCTGCAGTGGTCTTTCTGTGTGTATGTTCTCCCGGTGCTTGTGTGGGTTTACTCCGGGTTCTCCGGTTTCCTCCCGCAGTTCAAAAACATGTATGTTAGATTGATTGGTGATTGTAAATTGCCCATAGGAGTGAGTGTTAGTGTGTGTGTGGCTCTGTGATGGACTGGTGACCTGTCCAGGGTGTCCCCCTGCCTTTTAACCCTTTCAGAGACAGTTGGGATAGACTCCAGCAGATCCCTGTGACCCCGAATTAGAATTGAATTGAGTTATTTTGAGACGTGAGTTGGCTTTATTTTCTCTTCTGTGACTTTTCATGTTATGAGATGTCCATGACGGCCAACGTATTTTAATAATCACTTACACCAGAATAACTAGTAAAAGCTGTGGTTTGTGTGTTAATGAGAAAAGTATTTTTTGATGATTCTGTCCTAACAGAATACATCAATGTTTTTCTTGCTCAATATTTGTCTCGTGTAGAGAGTCTGTTATATAAGTTCCTGTAAAGTAACCGTTACCATGGAAACAATAATGTGTTAATGCTAATGTGATTTGCCAACAATCAGAACTAATGTCAGAGCTGCTAATACAGACAAATGCCCGGTCCGAAATGCCATGTATACTATACGAAAGTACATACTTCTATATCTATAAGGGGGCAGTGGTGGGGCTCAAAAATGGTTAAGGTGCTGAAATGTTAATCTGAAGACCAGGAACACCTGGGCTCAATCCCCACCTCCGGCAGTAAACCACTGTTGGGTCCTTGAGCAAGACCCTTAACCCCTCCTGCTCCAGGGGGCGCTGGTTATCATAGCTGACCCTGCACTCTGACCCCAACTTACTAAGATGGGATATGCGAAAAATGCATTTCATTGGCTCTGTACACGTAACCTTGCACAATACAATGATTGAATATACTACTATACTATACTATAATAAATAGTAGGCAAAACTGAGTATGCAAGCATATCCGAATCCTTAGTATGTAAATTACAGTATGGATAAAATAAGAATTTATTCCAATCAACCGATTATAGGATGGAAAAATGCTGATGTCATCGTGCACCAGCTAGCTGGCCTCCAGAGGCGGGTTTAAAATCTGATTGGTTAAAGAAGCAGTGTTTAATAATATTAACCGATTAGCAATCTGCCACTGCTGATATAGTTTAAGTCACATGGGCAGCACTACTGATTCCGAAGGGCAGATTAGATTAACATGGCAGCACATAGAAACTGAAATCTGACATCCACATACACGTACTGGAAGCAGTGCAGCAAGAGACATTCTGCTCCCGTCGGATTCTGAAGTACACATACGATGTACGCTTTAATATTCCATGATCCTCTGGGAAAGTCGACTCGGCATATGTGGAAGTGGTGGAAAGTGTTGACACGACACGCTTCACGTGATTCAAAAGAAAACGTTCAAAAATTCACGCTGCTGTGACATCTTTTTACATGTGGCAGCATCAAAATGGTGGATGTAGTACGTCCGAATGTCATTTACACTACCCAGACTCGTACTATAACCGATCGTAATTGTTAAATGGTCAGGAAGTGCGTACTCATTTAAATGTAGTACGTACATAAATAGGATGCAATTTGGACGAAGACCAATGACTCAACAACTTCTAATCAATTAGGATAGAGAAATTAATCAAGCATTCACCAGATGAAACACCCTTCACAGGGCACAATAGTACATCCACTCACACACGCACACCCTTTAATTCCGCAGGAGTGTATCAGTATTTATACCTGCTGTGCTGTCATTCTTTTGCACCTTAGTTAGTTTCATAAAATAAACAGAATGTAGTAAAAAATCCAGTAATGAGTAGAGCACAGTAGAGTCGCAATGTCAGGCAAACGACTGGAATGTCTGGAATGTGACATCCCCACTTGCGACGAACCTTGGGGTGGTAGTGCACAGAATGCGATCGTGTCTATGAGTTAAAGGAAAAGGGAACTGCTGTCGTGACCTCAACTCTATGGAACACGTGTGCATTGACCAGCAAGTTATTAATTCATGTTTTTGCTGTCAACGCATTTTATGCAATCTGTGCAAACTCATTAGACAGCGCAACAGCAGCACGTTGTAGGCTTTTTTTTTACAGGAATGTGTATCATCATTTATTTTGTGTTCAAAAAGAATTCTTGCGCTGCCCATTTGGCTCTTAAACAGACACACACATACGTTGGATTCAGAAGCCAAGACGTGGTGATAGTCATAGTCTGATGGAGGGTTAGGAATTGGCAGCGCAGCTGGGCAAATGCTGAATGGGATGCAGGTGGCACATTAGAAATCAGTGCATTCACAGGTCACCCATCTGTAATTTATCTGAACGGACGGTGTGATGCAGTTTGGCCTTAATTGCTGTTAACCTGCTGGCAGGATGATGACTTTCCGGCACATGGATCATTATCTGCCCATTAGCTCTCTGTTCACAGCACCACCTGTAAGAGCTTAAGCTGCTTTTCCATGCTTATAAGACACATGAACATATGCTGCCTTCGCCCCAGTCCGTGATTTGATTACAGCCCATATTTAAGTGTTAGGTTTTATAGAATATGGTGGACCTCTTCAAATCTGACACTTATACGCATTCACGTATAGTTGTATACGTATATATAGATCATATATTATATATATATATATGTATATATATATATATATATTGCACTCCTGTCGTATCTTTTTTAGCTTTGGATTCATTCAAGCCAAATGAACCGATAGCAAGGTTTTAATGACAAAGCCTCCGAGATCAACATTGCAGTTATTTAAAAAAAAAATATTACCCTTTTTTTTTTGTTAATTGCCCTTTTGTTTTTGATCACTAGATGCAATAAGGAGATGGAATAATACTAAGCTAGACAACAGCATTCCTAAATTGGTAAATAAATAACCTGCACTGTTTTCTGTAAAGAATTTTATTTCTTCAGGCCAATATTAAAAACCGCCATCATTTTTAAGCGTTTTCTACCCGCGTTCTTGCCAAGAAAACTAAACCAAGATTCATTTGGACATCGTTAGTTTGATGTCGAGTTAAGTACCCTTAAAGGACTCACATGTTCAAACGGCGCTAACTAATAAAAGTCATTAGAATCCAACAAAGTACGCGAGGCGACCCTTATGTTGAGGATTGAGGTCAAGGCAGCAGCTTTTTCTCTCTTAAGTCCGCACGGAACTCTAGTTGCCCGGCATGTCGGATTACTTTGAAACCTTCTCTAACGAGCTTGTGCGTCTTAATTGGAACTCTTGCTTTTAAGCGGGTCACGGAAAAGTCTTCGAACGCAGAGTCAATTAATGCCAGTCTCCTCTAGGTTCCTGCGAGGTAAAGCAGAAGGTGTGCCGTGGATAGTGAATTGTCCTGAACCTTCTTAAAGACAGAGAGAGAGAGAGACAGAGAGAGACAGAGAGAGAGAGACAGACATCTCCAAAGGGATGTGCTGAGACAGTCTTTTTCGTTACATGTTAAAATATTCATAATTAAATCCAGGCCCAAAATAGCATGGAGCTCTGCACAGAACTCAGTGGGAATCTCTCTCTTCACATCCTTTTTCTCTTTCTCCTTTTCTCCTCTTTCTCCTTGCTCGCTCTTCCACCGCATTGTCCTTTACCTTGTGCTGAATTCCAATGACCTATTTTATCAAAGTCACGCCCTAACGAGCTGGCGGGAGCAGACGGCCCATGGTGCAGCGACACTCATTAGGAGTTATGGCTTCATCGGCTCCTCATAAGCCACTGCTCGTTTCTCTGTCTCTCTCTCCCCTCGGTCTCTTCTCTCTCTCTCTCTCGAACTGCTTATTTCTTTTCCTTCTCTGAATTAGTACAGCATGTTCAGACTATGGAACAGGATATGGTAATAGAGCTGTCTATATATTTATGGCACATTTTTCAAGCTTCACTGAATCTGAAATATGAAGAGTATCCAGTATGTTTAAGCAGTAACATGTTTTTACAGTCTTTATAGTTAGGGATGTTATTTGAAAACCATCAATACTAAACAAACACACAATATAACACGGCGTGGACTTACAGACAGAGAGACATTTCACATACTGAGGATAAAACACATTTTTATTAAAGCAGAAACCCGTTAACACCACTCCAAACCTCTACACTACAACATAACTGTACCACCTACAACATCGGAGCAGTTCAGAATCAATATTTATCTCTATATTAAAAAACATCAGAAAAAACATTACAGATATCAATAAAATATAACAGACATTTAAAGGCTGTAAGTCAGTGTTATTTGTCGGCGCCACTGGTATTTCCCGTGCTGAGACAAGCTAGTTATCTTCAGGGTACCGATCGTTCATCACAATGAATAACTTTTCTGTAAACATTCGCCTTAAAAACTTATTTTTAAGTATTTTTGGGACAGAGTTAATTTCTCCTCCTCTGTCAGCCGTTGTGGGCGTAAATATGTAGTTTAACTGTACAGACGTGTTTTACTAGCCTGTGCTAGACTGTAAGAATTTACTCTGATTAACCAATCAGAGGATGAAAAAAAATGCTGACATCATCGTGTGCCGTGAGAGCCGGATTTAAAAATTTGATTGGTTGAAGAAACAGTCTTTAATAATATAATAATATTAACCAGTTAACAATCTGCCACTGCTAATATAGTTTAAGTTTCATGGGCAGCGCTACTGATTCTGATAACAGATTAATTAACATGGCAGCACATAGAACCAATTTTTGGACAAAAAATACTACACGTACTGAAGCAGTGCAGCGAGAGAAACCTACGAAGAAGAGAATAAACTGTGGAATAAATATACAATTTAATGAACAATATAGAATTAGTTGTAAATGTAGTCAGTGATTCTGATAGTGTTTAGAACAGCAGAGAAGGACAGACTGACCCGCACTGACCAACGCTGTATGCTATGTGACCTGTAAAAAAACGTTTTCATTGCAGTTTTGTGAATTATTGTTCGCCAAGTTGCCTGAAAAACCACCTCATGCCAGCGTGAAAACGTTTTTGCCATCCATGGGGACATTTTTTGAGAATTTTGCACATTTTCATTAGTTGTATAAAATTTGTGCAATTTGATGGGTAATGGAAACATGGCTAGTTAGAAAACAATTTAAAACAGTCCTAGAGTTGATTGGTCTTTGGTCAACTCCTGATTCTCTCCTTTTCTTTTACCTCACAGAAGAACCCTAACTAGAATAAAGCACCCACTAAAGATTTGCAGCCTCATGGTCTTGCAGTTTATTCATTTATCTTCTATACCCGCTTATTCCCTAATTCGGGGTCACAGGGATCTGCTGGAGTCTATCTCTGTCATCTCTGAAAGGGCGAAAGGCAGGAGGGGGACACCCTGGACAAGTCCATCACAGGGCCACACACACACTTACTCCTGTGGACAATTTAGAATCACCAATCAATTTTTGGACTGTGGGAGGAAACCAGAGAACCCAGAGTAAACCCACGGGGAGAACATGCAAACTCCACACAGTGTTTTACCAAGTTATAGTAGAAGTCCAAATGTAATTGAAATCTTTTTCTTAAAAGGATGACAACCTAAAACACAACTTAAAAGAATCATTTTGCCATAAATCTTTTTGGACTCCAAGCCAAATTTGATGATTTGACAATATTTTATGTCGAGATTAACAACAGGGTCTAAGATGAGCTCATGAGCATGTCATCGTCTCTGCACTCATGATGATCTCATAAAACCAGTGTGACAGGTTCAGGTTCAGGTTCGGGTCATCTGACTCCACTCTGTAACGATTAGATTCTGTGTTTACAGAACACTTCTGCAGGAGTGTTCGGATCTGCTTGCTTAACTGGTTTTTTATTTGCTGTATGAAACTGAAAGGATGCTGGGCATGTGGTTAAATGCATGAAGGCATCAGCATCAGCATCATGGTAAGAATTATCTGGCTTCTGTTCTGACTCAGTGCTTTTTCCCAAGGCTGGATCAATACACAGGATCCATTACATCTCCATAACCACAGTGACAACAGAAAAACAAGCCACGTCACACTGACACCATGTGTGTGTACGGTTTTAAAGATACCAGAGAATTATTTCTACCATTAACGAATTTCAAAAAATTGATTTAACTATGATGGTTAAAATTATTATTATTATTATTAACATTATTGTTTTCATTAGTACTATTATAATTATTAGTATTGGAATTTTATTACATTTATTATTTAAATTTTTATCATTTGTAATTGATCTTTTTTTTCACTAGGATGATGGTGATTATGCTGATAATCATGATTAATATTATTATTATTATTATTATTAGATACTGCTTAATTTAATTTAATTTTATTTAAAAAATCATTAGTTTAACCTTTTTCCAAGCAAGATCATGATGATGGTAAATAGAGATTATTTGGAGGAAAGACGCTTTTTCATGTTACTTACAGTGCAATATAAAGTGCATATCTTTTTAATGTACACTTTATATTGATTTCTAATTTAAAAAAAAAATTTTTATGAGTTTCCTTCGCAGAGTGGCCGGGCACAACCTTAGAGATAGGGTGAGGAGCTCGGCCACCAGGGAGGAGCTTGGAGTAGAGCAGCTGCTCCTCCACATTAAGGGGAACCAGTTGAGGCGGCTTGGACATCTGTTTGCTGGGGAGGTGTTCCCGGACATGTCCCACCAGGAGGAGACCCAGGACACCCTGACTAGTCTCGGAACGCCTAGGCGTCCACCTGGGGGAGCTGGGGAAAAGTCTGGGGAGAGGGACGTCTGGGTGTCTCCTCTTAGACTGCTTCCCCCACGACCCGACGTCAGATAAGTGGTGGAAAATGGATAAATAGATGGATGATTTTGATTTTAAACCCTTTTTTATTGTTGCTAAAATGCACGGAATCAATTATTTCCTTCACAAAGAGCCACATAATGGTTTATGGTGCGATAGTTTTCTTTCTGATGTCACCAACACACACAACATTTAAAGTCCCGTTAATTAAACACTTGAGTATTTGTACAAATGTCCAGGAAAATACAGACTGGACTTGATTTGTTTTTGTCGGGATTCGAGCTCTGATGTCTCTAATGAGTTCTAATTGTGTATGATGGAGTGTGAGAGACGGTGTGATATCCACAGGTCTTTGCATGCTGTGGTCTAATGTTCTTAATGAAGATGATCTCTTCTTTATATATATAATTATTGAGCGTAAGGAACCGTGTCTGGTTCGCTGATCACAGAGACTCATACAGTGACTTTTTTGTCTTCTATCGCTAACTTTTTCATTTCTAAGTGTACATGTGGTATGGAAACCTCCAGGTGATGGCCTCTTCTATCATGTTCTAAAGAAAAGAAGAGCAGGGCTTTTAAACGACTATACATTTAGATACATAGGGCAGAAATAGGGGTGGCAAGAATGTAACTGGTATCTGTCGCGTGCAAGAATAAAACACTTTGGATCTCTGAAATGTATTGTTTTCCAATAAGAGCATGCAGCAGCAATTGCATCATTCAGAGTTAAACCTTTTTTCAGGATTTTTTTGCCTTTAATTGATAGGATAGATGGATGAAATGGGGTAGATAGAGAGAGAGAGAGGTGGGACCGGAAAGGACCTAAGCTGGAAGCGAACCCACATGTACAAGTTGTTGCGGTCCTGGGGACCTGGGTTCAATGCCGGCTCGGGTCCTTTCCGGTCCCACCTCGAGTCATACCTTTATACTTTTAGTTACTTCGTGGTTTTTTTTTTTTCTAAAGATATTTTTTGGCTACACCACGCACCGCCCCCCCCCAATCTCATCTTTTTGTTTGTTTCAACAAACTTTAATCTTATATATATATATACACTTATTTGTTTGTTATGTCTATTACACACATGTGGACCCTCCCCTTTTGCAGTACTGCTATACAGAATGATTCTCTCCAGCTACAGAATAATATTATTACTCATCAGGCCTGATACAGGCTGTTTTCTGCATTATTCTTTTTTTTAACATGCTAAAATGAAATAATTAAATTTCGAGAATCTCGCCCGCTGTTCCTCACAGTTTA
This sequence comes from Bagarius yarrelli, assembly GCA_005784505.1. Classification (NCBI taxonomy): domain Eukaryota; kingdom Metazoa; phylum Chordata; class Actinopteri; order Siluriformes; family Sisoridae; genus Bagarius; species Bagarius yarrelli. The sequence continues at coordinate 59,256 of VCAZ01000169.1, read as the reverse complement.
AAGCCCTTCTCCTCCCCTACATGTGACTCACATCTGATTCATCTCATTAAAGATAAGATCATTAGCGGATCAGTGGGATCAGGTGTGTTTGCAGTAGGGAAATGTTCTAACCCTGCGGTCTTAAAGGGTAGAACTGAGGAAATTTGGGTTGAAAACTAAAAGAAGTTTCTAGAGTTACAGTGACAAATGCTGCTTCGGTCCTGAAAGGAAAAAAATGATCGATCTCCTTCCCTAGTTAAGTGTACCGTGAACCGTAATTTGACAGGAAGTCTATAAGGAAAGATAATGATTTATTTTAAATAAACGTAAAAGCAGTTAAGAATCTAAAGGATCTCTAAATTAGTGTGAATTTCAGATGAATAAATTACCTGCCTAAATCTTTAATCTGGTTTTGTAGTGATTGCCTAAGCAGAGGGATAAATATACACCTCGTCTGACTCAGTGGAAAAAGTTTATTTATCTCAGAACTACATCAGAACTGAACATGTTACTTGGGGGAATATTATCGAAGGTATTCTATCAAAGACTTTATAACTTCAGTATGTATTTCTTTAAACTTGGAAGGTGTATGTGGGTCACTTAATAGTCATCTTTTACAGTACTCTATAGTTCTGTTTGTTTTTATTATTAAGACTTATTATTAAGACTATATTCATTTTTCCACATCAAAAATACTGTCCAAAAATGTATAAGTATGTATAAGTATCGGAATTTAATTACAATTATTATTTAATATTTTCGGAATTTATTAATAGATCTTTTGTTCACTAGGATGATAGTGATTATACTAATAGTCATCATCATAATTACTATTATTATTATTATTGTTATTATCATTATTATACTGTTTAGTTTATTTTTAACAATTACATTTTAAAAAATCATTTAGTAATTAGAGATTATTTGGGGAAATGACGCACTTCATGTCACGCACAGTGCGATATAAAGTGTTGCTAAACTGAACAGAATCATTTATTTCCTTCACATAGAGCCACATTATTATTAAGAAGGTAAATGATAGACTATATTCATTTTTCAGGTCAAAAGTACTGTAAAAATCAGCCCTGGTAGTATCTTTACGACCGGCAGTGCTGACGCCAGACCATTACTAACAGGGGGGCATGTGGGTCCCAGTGAAGGGGCACAGAAACACGGCATAAATCATAAACTAATCAATATCACCATAATCACGTCACAGCCCAAACAGAACAGATCAGATATATGCTGTGATATCATTCTAACAGCCAAGAGCCACATTTAAGCTCACGTAAATTACAAACACATAACTTAATTTCTGGAGCTGCTGAAACCTCGGTATTTTTTAAAATGACTAACCCTAGCTCTAGAAAGCCTACAAAGTGCACTTCTTTAGAGCCTAGGGAAATATTAGAGAGCAGATTGATTGATTTTTTTTTTTAGAACCAATATTGTTTGGGGCAGTGGTGGCTTAAATGGTTAAAGCGTTGAGTTGTTGATCTGAGGACCAGAAAGACCTGGGTTTAAGCCCCACCGCCAGCCAGCCACCGCTAGGCCCCTGGGCAAGACCCTCAAAATAAAGGCATTTACATTTTTAACTGCATCTTTATATGATCAATAAGCAGAACTGATATTTATTTATTATTTTACTTTTGTTTGTGACAGATTGATAACAACAATGCTAAACTAAACAAGCATTTTTATTATAACACTGTCAGTACTGTCATTTTACTCCCTCCTTTAAAACATAATTCCTAATTCTACGTCGTCATAGGTAGAGTAGTCTAAAAGTGAAAAAACTATAATAATTCTAAAAAAAAAGAACACAAATCGTATGTAAGGTTTATGGTTTAAAGTTCTTGTTTTATGTTCCATGTTTTATGTTTCGTTCTTGTGTTATGTTTTGTTCGTTTCTTGTTTCATGGTTTTATTGCGTTTATGTTTTGAGTTTCTGTTTTTGTTCATGACTTTCATGACGTTTACCTCCTGTTTTATGCTTGTCATGTGATCTTTGTTCCCCATGTGTTCCTGTCACGTGATCTCCTTGTCCATGTGTCTTGTCCGTGTTCCCATTGGTTAGTCTTGTGTATTAATAGCCCATGTGTTTCCCTTTGTCTTTGTCGTGGATTTCCGTTTGTCCCTGTACCGCTGTCCTGAGTCTGTTAGGATAATTTATCTTAAGTCTACTGTAGTCTGGTTCATGTTTGTTCTTTTGTTTAAGTTTATGCTAATGTTTAATTAGACCGTAATCAAAGTGTTCTTGTTAAAAGGAATACTGTACGATCAAGTAAACAAACAGATAACAAATAAAGAGCATAAAAACAATACCAATAGCAGTTTTGCATGCATTACTCAAATATATTGGGGGATTCGATATTACAAAACCGATATCTCAATTAAAAAAAAAGACTTAAATATCAGGAAGGATATTGTAAAAACCAGTTATTGGTCATTGTCTACAGTTGAAACTGAACCGCTGACCATGTCAAACCTAGTTTTTCATGTCATTTATAGAAGTGTTTATAGCACAAACTCATTGCAAGAAAGTCTCCTTACTGTCTTTGGTGTGGAAATGTCTGCTGTAAATGTCTCCTTAAAGTTTTAACTAAAGCTTTTAAGGTACATCTCTAGTTTCCTCCCAAAACTTTATTAGGTTGATTGACTGATTAAGAGAAGCTAATATAGGTATGTATTAGGGCCGGCTCTAGGCATGGGCAGGAGTGGGCTAAGCCCACCCAAATGTCTGTCTTGCCCACCCAATCAAAATTTGGTGAAGACTCATTCCATGGATTTTTAATAATGTTTACTCAAGTTCTCTTATATAACTTGAATGTTTTATTTTTATTTGGTCCAAACTTCACTCGTAGTCAGAAATAACTGAACGTTGAAAATCCTTTGTTTTAAAAAACAAAAACAAAAAATAATTAATTCATTATTAATTAATTGATTAAGATTGGAAAAATACTTAATGGTTAACTTAATGGTTATTAGGACAACAGTATTTTTGCTATTTCCTCATTTAATTAGTTGCTTTTTACAGAGTATCTATCTCCTCAACCCCACCCCCCAACAACTGCCCACCTGGGATCTGTCTGCCCACCCCACATGGTTGGCAAGAACCGGGCCTGGTATGTATGATGATTGTGTTTTCAGTGGTCATTAATGTCCACTTATAGAGCATAAATTATTATTAAATATACATCGCTGTCAGGTAAAAAAATGGCAGGTACAAAACCAAAATCTCCTGCTCCTGCTCCTGAATCATTGCCATCATGATGATATGCTTGGGCAAAAATACTGATGTTCCGTTTTCCCATCAATGCTGGCGTCACTACCTTTTAGGAATCCTAAACAAATGTCTCAAGAGAGGGTTATTACTGGTGTATGACCTACTGATGAGTGTGTGCGCGCGCATCTACCGTATGTGTGTGTTTGCCGCAGGAGCGCCCGACCTGAGATCAGGACCATTACATCATCGCTCTGTGCTGAAACATGCCCGCCTCCTGAAATGTCATTGGAAGGATCAAACCCGTTCGGAGAGCTGATTGGTTAATGAGCACCGCTAAATGGCGAGAGGGGGCGGGGCTTCATCGACGCGTAGGGGGCTTCAAATACAGCTCTAGGAAAGACGCACTGAAAGGAGAACGAGGTTTCACTTTGCGCTGCTGTTTCATACCGTGGTGCTCGTGCTGGCAGAGGGTTTTACAAAAAAAGTGATGACGACATTTTGTAAAATAATTTAACCAGCAAAGAAAGGCTGCACCTGCATTTGGTGAAGGCGCGGACCGTAGAGAGAGCAGCACCCCGCGCTTGCTCTGACACTGGGGCCATCCGGCGTCGGCTAGAGGTAGGGGCGGCACTTTTATTATCTCTGCTCATTTCCATATACGCAATTACACAACACACACACACACACACACACACACACACACAAAGTTTCTACCTAAGCAATTTCTTAGATGGACATCCTATAAGCTGTAAAGCGACCTGTGTACAGCTTCATCAGAGTCGGATGATCCAGTATGATGTTCTCAGCATCAGCACCACTGGGCAGTTTTATTATTATTGTCACATCTGTACAATTATATACAGAGAAATGCAACTTACATGACATTACCTGAAGCAAGCACACACTTTTGTTAAAAGTAAATAATTAAGCAAGGCAAGAATTTCTCTATCTGACCCACTTTGAGGTCCCATCAGAGGTTTGTTTGGTTTGCAGGAAGGTTGCGATGGAAACAGTTGCTCAGATTGCAGCAGCAGCAGCAGGATGAGTTTCTTATGTTGATGATGATTAATTAAAATCACAGTGTTATTTCTATTTATAACATTTACTAGTTAAATGTCTGCGTTCCTGCAGCTATAGTTTTCGTCTTAAAAGAATAACCGGAATTGTGTCCTACCTTTAGTCATCTGATTTGCTATTATCTTTAGCTACTTTTAATTGTAGAATAACATTTCTATAATAAGAGGTTATTTTTATACCAACACTTAAACTCTTTGTAAAAATTTAAGGTGGAATAAAAAATTCTGTACTGCAGACGTTCTTCATGAATTTTTATTTTATTTTAATTACAGTATTTTTTATATTAAATTTACCATGCAACGAGTCTTTATTTGGAAATTTGCATGTAATTTACCTTTAAAGCTAGATACAACTTTTCTACAAGTATAAGAGTGACCCTTATAGTCCAAAAACTCAAACCACAATAATTACCCTATATTACATCTATAAAACGTTGTGTTAAACCTAAATCCAGTTTTAAAGATTATAGCCGATCGAGTGGGTGAAACGATTAAAAATCGAAAAGCTCGTTGGCTTCTAATAAATAGCCTACATATCATTTCGAATAATGTTCATGGAATGAATGGGAATCTGAGCTTAGGTGTTCTGGGGATTTTTATTTGACAATAAAATGTATCTCTGACTGCAAAACCTTTAGGAAAGAATAGTGTTTCATAGAGGCTGAAGTGATGATGATGTTCTTTAGGGAAGCTGTCGAAGGGCAATATTAGCTTATAACATGAGTAACTTTTAGATTTTGCAGCATTTTGTCAGACGCCTTTATCCAGCGCGACTTACATTTATCTCTTTTTATACATTTCAGCAAATGGGGGTTAAGGGTCTTGTTCAGGGGCCAAGCAGGTAGTGGTGGTGGGAATCGAACCCTGATTTTTCAATCAGCATTCCAACACCTTAACCACTGCGTTACGACTTCCCCAGAGTTATAGAGAAAGACGGGAACTGGTGGCTTAGTGGTTAAGGTGTTTGACTGATACCTGAAAGATCAGGGTTCGATTCCCAGCACCACCAAGCTCCCAATCCTGGGCCCCTGAGCACGGCCCTTAACCCCTACTTGCTCAGTTGTTTAAATCAGATAAAAGTATGTTGTTCTGGATAGAACAGCATCTGCCAAATGCTGTAAATGTAAGACTGAAAAACGAAGTGACTGGTAGCCAGATCTCTGCTCTTTGTCCTTCTATTTTATCTATTAACAAAATGTATAGTTTCTTAACTAAGTGTCTATTGATGAGTTATTGTCATGTCCTGGGCAGTACTAATTAAAACAAGTGTAATATCTATAGAGAGCTCGGGGGGATCCCTGTTGTAATCGATCGCTGGTGTAAGATTCCTGGATCTTCTGAAGAAATCCAAAAGCACTATGATTCTCTGTGTGTGTGTGTGTGTGTGTATGTATTTATGATCACGTTTAACGTTAATCCTTTGTTTAATACATCAGCTCTTCAAATTAAATCCGAATAACAGATTAAAAGGCTGGAATTAGAGTCGGTGCAGATCACCACATATCTAGATTTCACAAAACACAGCGGGTGTCCTGACAAAATGCACCAGAATGCTATTTTTGTTAGATGTGTACACAAAAGCAGTAGAGATGTGTGTGTGTGTGTGTGTGTGTGTGTGTGTGTGTGTGTGTGTGTGTGTGTGAGCAATCACTGCCATCAGTTTTACACTAAATGATTTAACGTGACCTTTGTGAAGAGGTTGTCAATACGTAGCATCTTGTTAAGACTCTTTCGCTAATAGGTTACCTGACTATAGCCTGATTAATCCTCTATACTGATTGGACGGAAGGATATTCACCTGAATATGCAGTGTGACAATGTGTCATTGTTTAATTATTTTTACAGAATTAATAAGTGTTCTTTTAGAGGAGTTGTTGGATATATCCGGACTGTGTAATTATCCTTCCCGAGATCAGTATTCTCTGTAATAGCCGGACTTTTACGTTATTGTAGGTGTGTTTACATGGAGCATCATGTTCCGGTTAGGGTTGCCTAACTATAAGCGCCATCTGAATGAAAATTCTCCATATAAACACCTGAATCTGAAAAAAAAAATGGCCGAAATGACAAACTTGAGACGAGACCTTACTTTGTTTATCCGACTCGTCTTTGTGTGGCTGTTCTTTTTGGGCTTAACTGGCTTTACTGGACATTTTGGTTCCGATTCTTTTCCACCAGGTTTTACTACAGAAATTCAGTCGTTACGGGATTACAAATCCCTAAAAAAGTCGCTGTTTGGTGCCTATACCTTACTGTGGTATGAAATTCTTTACTTTGCATACCAGAGGTTAGAAAGCTGGGGGTCAGATTGCAGAGGTAGCCATGATACAGCACCCCTGGAGCAGAGCCTTGCTTAAGGGCCCAACAAGATTATTCAATGTAAAATATTAAAGCACAAACTGCTTATAAAAGTAAATAAGTATTCATAAAAGCTGCCTGTGTTTATGGCTAAACATTCGCTGGCGAGTTTTGAAAAAGACGCATGATTTATCAACTCCAATTTAGTAATTGTAAAATTATCGAATAATTTAATATTCAGGGTGTAACTAGGGCTGTCGCGATTATCAAATTTGGGTGACGATTAATTGTCGAGAAAATAATTGCGATTATGACGATTTATTGTCTGTTTTGGGGGTTTTAACGAAATTTTTTTTTAAGGCTTTGACAATTAATTGTTTGTGAAAAATAACCTAAAGTATTTTATAATCGCTCCAATTTGTGCCTTATTACCGATTCAGCGATCACGGTTAGGTCAAATAATTGTGATAATGCGATTATTTAATAATTGTGACAGTCTTGGTAATATAGTATGGAGGTATAAGATTTCGGATGGAGTCTTTTTTTTTTCTTTTTTTTTAACCAACTTTTAGGTCATGTGATGCACCCTCTAGGCTAATTAGCTGGAGCAAACAAACAAAAAAAAATAGTGCCCTGTTTTATGCAAATGATGATGTTTTTTCATCAAAATGTGATGCGCTCTTAATCTGATTTTCTTCAGCCTTACGGTAAAAAAGAGTGCTTTAAATTCATGGCTGAGATTTTGTAGAGGAAAAGAACCGAGAAGAAGGTGGAAACTGATTAATGGCTGCTGGTCACCTGATATCTGTCAGCTATTTAAGATAAATGCGCACAACAAGGCTTTATTTCTCGCTTTACCGCAAAGCAGACCGATACCCGAAGACGAGGCATGAATGTAAGTTTTTTAAGGGTAGTGTAGTACCCCCACCCCACCCCATGTCCGTTCAAACACTCCTGCGCTCTTTAAATATACGTCTGCTTAAAACTAATTAAAATACAGTTCCGTTCGCTTTCTGTGACTCACCCTGCAGGCTTTGTCCTGTGTAATATGATGTTTATGCCAGAATTTACAAGCCATTAGCGATGTTCCCCTTTTTGTTTTAAAACCATTAAATGCCTCATTTACACCGTTTATCATTAATTAGATCGAGCTGTTCGACTCAGAAAGTGCATAAACATCACGACTTGCATGCTAAGTGTTTTCTGTAGCTTTTTAAAGCTTTTTGTTAGGATATTTTTTGGTTCCAGATAAATAATAATGCCGTGCTTTAATGTACAGAGACAATACAAATGTCTCATATGTGTCTTCTCTGGTAAGGTGTCCACAAACTTTCGGCCATATAGTGTATATTTTTATTTGCTTTTTTTTAAAATATACCTAGGAAATGTTAGCATCATGTGACTTTTATGGAAACATGTTAGCAACAAGAAAAGGTGTAAATCGGTACTGTTATTGTAATTTTCCATAGCTGAGGCTGTGTGTGTGTGTGTGTGTGTGTGTGTGTGTGTGTGTGTGTGTGTGTGTGTGTGTGTGTGTGTGTGTGTGTGTGTATCTATGTGACATACAGGGTGTGAGACATTATTTAATAGCAGCTATACCACACCAAACCCAAGTCTAACAAAATGCAAGTATGTCCCCTCCCTTTCCTCATCCTTCTGCATTTGTAATGTGTGTGTGTGTGTGTGTGTGTGTAAATCTGATTATTACTCCCTCCTCGGTGCAGTTTCTCTATTCCAACCACATTAAGTCTTGCAGTAATCCACCCTCATATTTCTGGTCCCGGCTGTAGCAGCGCTGTGGCCTGATTTTATTTACTGCAGGTTGAAGGCGTGTGTTATGCATGGAGAGGAGCACAGCTTACAAATGCACAACCACAACCACAACCAAGCAGCATTTCAGTGTCAGACTGACATGACAGGTGGAAACCAGGAGAGAATTTAAACGTATATTAAAATGCGTTTCACATACATGCATATATATATATATATATATATATATATATATATATATATATATATATATATATATATATATATATATATAACACAAATTGCCTTTTAAAACCAAATTAAACTTCTAAAAATAATTATATATAAACAACATAAACACTGCGCAAAATGTTTTGTCACAAACTGTCCCGTCCGTTTGATTAATTTGTGTGCTGGCAGTTGGCGCAGTTTCTGCTCGGACGTCAATACCACGACAACTGTCGCAAAACGAGCGACACGCGAAACACCAGCCGAAAGTCCAGCCGGTGTGGCGAGATTTATTGTGTGTGTGAAGCGTTTAATCTTTCGCCGTTTCTCATTTCCACCAGGAAACCAAAATGTTGCCACACCAACGATCTTCTACATTACATTCTAACGAGATCCAATGTATTTCATGAGATACCGTGTCACGAGATCTTGTCACACCTCCAACATATACACAAAGAGATGGGATGCGGGTGTATATTCAGGGATGCCAAACACCTTTAAATTCTGCACCTGAATTCTGAATTTATTAAAAGCTATCTTTATAATTGTAAACCCCCCCCCCCACACACACACACTTTATTTATTAAATTTTCAAACATGTATTTTCTGTATTTTTTTCTCCCTCCCTTTCCACAACCCTAAGATAACACAAAAACAACAACAACAACAAATAAATAACCAACCAAATAATAATGTCTGTAATAAGTTAACAGTATTGAGACTATAAATTACTACACAAATAACAGGATCCATTTCAGGAATTTGTTAGCTGGCAGATATAAAGTCACATTCCGGTCACGAAACAGGCAAAATATATATTAAAAAAAAAAAAAATTGTCATAAGAATTTACATTTTTGTGACATATTTTATCTATTAAATTATCTCTCTCTTTTTTTTAATACAACATAACAATTGGTTATGCTGGGCAGAAGAAAAGCAGAGAAACTTTGCTGGATAATCTAATCTAATGCTAAATGGATTAATTAGCAGGAATTGATGAGCATTTATGAGATTTGGCAGGCGCCCTTACCTTATTTATTACCAATAGATCAGTTGAGGGTTAAGGGCCCTGCTCAGGAACCGAGCCAGGACAGCACGCCATTGCTGGGGGTTAAACTCATGATTTTGTGATTAGCAATCTAACACTTTAATCATTTAGCTACCACTTTCTCTTCAATGAGTGAGTCGAAACTCACGTTTTATGTTGGCTACCATTTTTAAGAATGCTCATTAGAATTTCTGGGTAACCATGACACCAGGCTGGGTATGTATACCTGAATTAGGGGTTTTTGGTTCACCTAGCAAGCATTTACAGAATTTGACAAATGCCCATATCCAGAACAATTTCTATTTACATATCCCAGTAGTTGAAGATTAGGTGTCTAGTTCAAGAGCCCAGCAGTGGAAGCTTGGTGGTCCTGGGATTTGAACAATCTTTCATTCAGTCTGTCAACACTTTAACCACCTGCCCATGGCAAGAATGCTAATAACCAGGAATCAGTGAGTGAAGATACCAAATGGGTTCAAGGCTAAGCATCTGAGCCACCATCTACCCAAACTGGGTGACAAACACCTTTCAGAAGTCACAGTCATGTAGTCATGCATTTTCAGCAGCGTAAAGTAGCTTGGTCTTTTATCAGGCGAATCAGATTAAGGTGACAAGGTGCGTTCCAGATTGCGCTGTCTGGCAGACATGATGATATAATGTCATCACGAGGAACTGGGGTGTCAGTGGACGATAAAACCATGTGGGGATATTACATCACCTGGAGAACAGGTGTACAAAAAAGGGGGCAGAGCAGCAAACCAGTAAACCAAACTGAATTACATAAGTGTGTGTTGTGCATTTTTTTCCCTCAAAAGTATTTTTTATGGAACATATTGTCAATCATGAGATGTGTTGCATTTTCACTGTCCTTTTCCAGGTGGAAACGAGTTTGCATTGCGTCTTAGCTTTATTAATGTCGTTTAAAGATTGCAAAGCATTGAAACACCAGGTCCGTTTTTAGGGTCAGTTGTTAAGGAGAAGGTTGTGAGATCCAACTTACATTTTAGGGTGTTGCATACAAACCCAAAAGAAGCGATAGGAAGCCTTGACTAGACCTTAGAATAGACAAGGGTATTTCGAGACAATAAACGCTGAGGTAATCGTGTGATTATACACCGTAACTTCCTTTAGATCGTTGGCGCTAGTTGTGATGTCACATGTCAGTGTTTCAAAGCTTGGTTTTGTGCAGGAATATCCGTAAAATTGCACTATTTACGTTTACATTTCTGGCATCAGGCTCAGTCGTTTTATCCAACTGGGCAGTTGAGGGTTAATGGCCTTCGATCAGCAGAAATGATAACGCTATGAATTGGTTATGGAAGTGTTTATGAAGGACACAGGCTGATACTGACTCGCTAATGCGGCTGGGTTGCTAGGAGGCTTGCGTAACGAGCGTGATGATTCAGTGTGAAATGACCTGCTCGGAGTAATTACTTAGCTGTCCGGCTGCTTCACGCTTGCTTTGAGTGGCGTATGGGATGTTGTTGGTACTCGCGGTTATACGCTGAAGAGCTTTATTATGGGGAGGCTGGATTGACAAGGATGGGCTAAATAACCTCAGAGAGTCTGTTCTTCAGTTCAGGTGCTGCTGTGGGCAGAGTGATGGAGAGAGAAGGAAGAGATGGGGAGGTAGAAGAAGGGAATAGAAGAGTTAGAAACAGACAGAAAGCGAGCACAAAAAAGGGTCGAAGAGAGAGAAAAAAAAATTGGGAGAGAAAAAGAGAGTGAAAAGAAAGAGTGGAAAAGAATGGAGAAAGAGAGAGCAATAACAAGAGAAAAAAAAGACAGTTGTAAAAAAAAAAAAAAGAAAGAGAGAGCGTGAGAGAGAGAGAGGGAGTGGGGATAGAAAAAGCTAGAAAAAGAAAGAGAGGAAAGAGAGAGAGACAAGGGGAAAAAGGGAAAGAGACAGACGGAGAGAGTGGTAGAAAGAAATAGAGAGATGAGAAATAAAGAGAGAGGAACAGAGTGAAATAATTGGCATAGGAAAAAGAAAGAGAGAAAGAAAGGAGTGGAAAGGAAGAAAGAGACAAACCGAGGGGGGGGCAGTTAGAGAGAGGGAAACTGCAGAAATACTGGAAGAAAAAGACAGACAGAGAGAGAGAGAGAGAAATGAGAACACGTCGTCTTCTTTCTATCTCTATAGTCATGAAGAATCTCTGGTTGTGTTTCATCTCCTCTGAGGAGAGCTTTTTACCTTCATCTCCTGCATTACTCACACTACACTACATCTTATCTCTCTTTTCATATCTGTCCTTCCTCCGTCTCTCTATCTTTTTCCTCTGTATCGGTCCTATCAGAAATTATTCTCCGTTTGCACCAGGCGCTTCACTGGAAAAGTGCAAATGAGTGAAGAAGTAATGCGGGAGAGATGTAGTAAATGGTGCTAAATCTCTTTTTTTTTTAGGCTGTTGTTAAGAAATCTGTCTGTTTTTTGCTGGTGTAAACTGTCAGACTGTCTACACTAACGTCTGCGTGTTAAACTCAGTGTTTACTGCAAGACATGAGGATGACAAGGTAAGAAGTTGTGAGAAGAATGAATCCTCCTAACTGCAGTTAATAATCATCATCACGCTTTGCAAACTAAAGCATTTTTTTTTGTGGGGGTGGTGGTGGTGGGGGGTGTCATGAAATTATACAATTCTTAAATTTAATATGCATCGAGCTTGTTTTTTAACATAAAGAAAAAAAAGTCTGTATTTTCGCATTAAAATATAAAACAGGATTACGAGTCATTGTTTATACTAACTTTTTATCAGAACAATATTCTAATGACTAGATTAAATAATTGTAACAAACTCCCACTGGGGCAAAACGTATGATAGAACCCAAGTGCAGTTCATTCACAGAGTGGCAAGATACTAAACATAAACTAAACAAGACTTGACTTGGCTAAACTTGGCTAACATGACATGACATGACAGAACAGGACAGGACAGGACAGGACAAGACAAGACATAAACACTTGCTTGAACATAGACTCAGCGGCAGTGGTACATAAACAACAATCCACCAAGACACCAGGCTACAATGGGCTATACTGTATATACACAAGACTAACAAGGAATAACGAGAGACACCTGAAAACAACGAGCAACACATGACCAAACCAACCAATGACAACAAGACACAAGGACAAAGGGAATCACGTGACAGGAAGACAAGAGGATCACATGACGAAGACAAAACAGGAAGTAAACAAAGAACAAGAACCTCAAAAGCATGAACTTGACACGCAAACAAGAAATATGAAAACATGAAACCTTGCAATAATATAGCGTGAGTCGGATCAGCTTTAGTAAAACCTCAGGGTTCGATTGTGAGCTCAGTGTTTGATCTTATTCCAAAAATTTCTGATCGGATTATATTTTCTTTATGAAAACTAACCCTAGCTGATTATAATCAATGACGTAAGTGCATTATTTCTCGGATGAGTGAAGGGAGACCCTTGTTCATTGGTGTATGGTAGAGTAGCGCAGTGGTGATGTGGCTGTATTAAAACACTTGTGCTGTGGGTTTGATTCTTAGCTCAGGTTTAATTAATCGATTTATTAACATGTACCTCAGTTTCCTCCTTTTACCTTCCTCCAATTTTCTGTCATTTCAATTAAGATTATCCTGATTGAAAGATTCCGGTTGACTGTTTGCATGACTCGTAACATCTTGTGTTTACATGTGCTGATGCTTTCGATGGAAATAATTCTATGACGTGTCAGCTTGTTGTGTCGCTTCATGAATCTCCTTATTTTCCGCTTTTTTAACTCGAAAGCTGGAGATGCTTCACTCAATTGCGCTAGTTGTGGGCTTTGTGTTGCTGTCAAGCTGTTGGAAACTTTTAAGAGGGGACGAGGGCAAGAACAGAATTTTTTAGTAGCGCTGCTTCACTACGACTGCTTCACACTCCTCTGGAGAGCAGGAGCCTGCGGATAAGGAGCTGTAGGAAGGACTAGTCGGAGGCAGTTGGAATTTTTGTCATAAATTGACATCTTTATTGACGTTTTTATGGACAATAAATGTCTGTGTAACGTAAAATTAAAATTTCTTTTTACATTAAAATCTATTGTTAACCACCCAGCCTCTGCTCTGAAACGCTGAGGGCATCTGCCTCTCTCAAATAAAGATGAAAAAACTATCTGGTGCAAAATTTTTACAGAAGAGGTGGGTGTTGTTGATGATCCTTAGCTTTTCAGCAAGGCTGGTCTTTATACAATATTAAACTGCCTCTTCATATAATCGTTTTGAGGATATTAAAATAAAGAGGCCGAGCCGGAATTTACAAAATCTACAATCCGAAAATGGGCCTTTACTAGCAAACTGTAGGCTGTAACTAACGGTAATGGCAGTAGCTCACGATTCAGTAGGAGAAAGTACTGACACTTATAAGCTTTATTATGGGGAGAAGGCCATGCTTGGATTTCATCATTGTGTCATGGGGAAGTGGTGGCTGGTAGTAGGTAAGGTGTTGGACTGATACCAGAAAGACCGGGGTTCGATTCCCAGCATCACTGTTGGGCCCCTAAGCAAGGCCCTTAACCCCCAATTGTGTAAAAGAGATAAATGTAAGTCACTCTGGATAAGGACGTCTGCCAAATGCTGTAAATATAAATATATGATTTTAGCCTTGCCCAAAAAATCCTGACCATGACAAGGGTGAAAACCACAACTTCAGTACGACACAATTTACAGCCTCTGTAAAAATTTTTCATCAGGGCAGCACGGTGGCTTAGCTTAGTGGTTAGTACTGTTGCCAAACAGCAAGGAGGCCTGGGTTCGATTCCCCTGCAGGGCTCTTTCTGTGTGGAGTTTGTATGTTCTCCCTGTGCTTGTGTGGGTTTACTCCGGGTTCTCCGGTTTCCTCCCACAGTCCAAAAACATGTATGTTAGATTGATTGGTGATTATAAATTGCCCATAGGAGTGAGTGTGAGTGTGTGTGTCCCTGTGATGGACTGGTGACCTGTCCAGGGTGTCCCCCTCCTGTCTTTAACCCTTTCAGAGACAGCTGAGATAGACTCCAGCAGATCCCTGTGACCCCGAATTAGAGAATAAGCGAGTATAGAAGATGAACGAATGAATAAATATGAATGCTTCATCAATGCACTTCCAACATTTATAATATTTTTGGAAAAAATTTACATGGACAGTCCAGGCATGCTTAGAAAAACGAGATCGGAATAACTAATTTACATGGAGGGATATTTGGTTTAATCGGATTATGGGTGTGTCTCACCACTCTGATCATAAATTTTGGATCTGTTCAGGCTTATTTTTAATTTAGATGTTGACATTAGACTTTTAAACTGATTGTAATCAGAATAGAATGCTCCATTTAAACACTACCCACAGTTTATTTTCTGTCCCATAATCACCTCCGGCAAGCAATTTGAATGAAATTAAATTAAAAGTTATAGTGAGATCTTATGGGTTCACATCAGCTGGAAAAGAAAAGATGCGAAACAATAAGATTGTGTCTCTGTGCGTTTTATTTTTAGAAGCAAAACTAAGAGACGTGACATCAGTCTTTAGGTTCAGGAAGTCCAGATAGAGGCAGCTTAGGCGGCGATGTCATTAAAACAAATGGCAGTATTACATATTCAGAGCTAGTGATACATCCTTCAGAGCGGAACAGAGAAGGAACACTTGTCATTCGTTGTGTGTGGGTGTGTAAGAGTGTGAACATGTGAAATAGGGTGGGTCAGGGGTGTGGAGGAAGTTGGCGAAACGTTGACAGAGTGTGACACGCCAGATTTGGCTCGTCGCATCAATTAACAGCCGCTCCATCCTTTTTAGTCAAGTGTCATCGCAAAAAAGAAGCTGAGGCTGAAAAATAAAAGCCCCGACTCTAGACCTGCCTCAATTATTAATCAGTTGCGCATGCATTTTTCATCACCTCCAAAGCATTTGCAAATTTGTGTTGGCGTACAGTCCATGAAGAGAGAAGAGCATGTTAAAAAGCAGAGACAAACCCAGGTCAGGTGATCACTATATATCAGCGGTGGTCAGTGCGGGTCAGTCTGTCCTTCTCTGCTGTTCTAAACACTATCAGAATCACTGACCTACATTTACAACCTAAATTCTAATATTTGTTCCATTAAATTGTATTAATTTATTCCAACAGTTTATTCTCTTTATTTCGTAGTGTTTCTCCTGCTGCACTGCTTCCAGTACGTGTATATGAATGTTAGATTTTTTGTCCAATCAGATTTCAGTTTCTATGTGCTGCCATGTTAATCTAATCTGCCAAAGCCTTCAGAATCCGTAGCGCTGCCCATGGAACTTAAACTATATTAGCAGTGGCAGATTGTTAATTGGTGAAAGACTGTTTCAGATTTTGATCTTAAATCTTCAGAGCCAGCTAGCTGGCCCACAGTTACATCAGCATTTTTCATCCTCTGATTGGTTGATCAGTTACAACCAAGTTTGTCTATCCAAACTTTTCTGTACAGGTCAATTAGAATTTTTGCTCCCACAGTGCGTTTTGGAGGAGAAATTGACTTGGTCTCGGACATGCTTAAAAATAAGTTTTTAGGACATTATGAGTAGAGTTCGGTTAACCTCGAAGATAACTAGCTTGTCTTAGCCCGGAAAAGAGTTATCAGACCAGCGCCGCCGACCGGTAACACTGACTTACAGCCTTTAAATGTCTGATATATTTGATTGATATCTGTAATGTTTTTGTTTCTGAACTGCTCCAGATGTTGTATGTGGTACAGTTGCGGTTGTAGTGTAGAGGTTTGGAGTTGTGTGTTAACGGGTTTCTTGTCTCTCTGTCTGTAATTCCACGCCGTGTTATATTGTGTGTTTGTTTGTTTAGTATTGATGGTTTCTATAATTGTGATGTGATAGTGGCGGTATTAAGAGGCGTATCAGTCGGGTAAATCCACACTGAAGGACCAGCTCCCAAATGCACCGCCTGCCGCTGCTATATACTGTACACCCAAAACCCCAAACACAAATCCTCCTCAGGTTTTACACCCCAGCTGTGAATAGCAGGAAGTTCTCTAATTCACAGCTGTCAAGTTCACTTCTCACGTGTGTGAGGCAGTGTGTGTGAACACTCAGACACTAAATAATGTTTCAGTTAATCATCCAAATCCACGGTTCCTGATGCTCTGCAATCTCTGTCTGACAGGAGGCTGTGGTCCATCATGGGTAACGGTATTCATTGTTCTCAACAGATTTATTCAAACTTCTCTCTGCACAAAAGTAAATGCAATTTTGAACATATTCTTACTCGTCCCAGAGTATTTTTAGTGATTGGGGCGGAGCTGCTTTGTGCTGCAGGGCCTCTTAAATCAGGGATGCAGCTGTAAGACTGCCATTTTTTTTTTTTTTTGCCGTTGAACATGAGCAGAACATGAGTAAATCGTTCATATGGGGCAAAATCAACTCACATATACTAAAAAAAGAATATTGAAGGGGGCATCACACCACGCACTAATAATGGCTAGAAAAGGGGTAAAACCCGCGTGCTGAGTACGGCTGTCACGTTTATGAAATTTGGGTGACGTTTAATTGTCAAAGAAATAATTGTGATTATGACTCTGGCTTGCTTAGTTGGGGCTCTTAATGTATAAATATTAATCAAACTGAGTGTTTTAATGAGTGTTTTAATGATGTCTTTTCTGATGTAATTCTGTAAGGCTGCTATGAAACAATCCCGATTGTTAAAAGCGCTAAATAAATAGAGGTGAAAAATAAAGGTGACAGTTTATTGTCTGTTTTGGGGCAAAATTTCTGCTCAGAGCATTTTATATAACCGCTCCACTCCAGGGCTTTCCCCACTCTTTGCTCACTCCGTGCTCTCTCTTTACTTACTTCTCACTCTATACTCAAAGAATTAGTGCCTAATTAATGTAAATGTAAATAAATATTATAGATAAATAGAAAGATATTACTTTAGGAAATCCATATTTTATTGTGTCTGTGGTGCTTAGCAGCATATGAATTTGTTTTTGCTCTATACAGTTGAATTATGGGGTTGATAACGAGTAATGAAGCGTTAGTGGAGCACACTCAGAACAACAGAAACATCACAACACTCCGACTTTCTAAACATCTGCTCCAAACTCGGGAAAAAAATCACACCGTTTTCTCTACTCACGTTGGTTAAAAGTCGGATGTTGCAGTTACTACAGTTTCCCCTTTTGGATAACAAAAGTGCGCAATAATTGCGGTGGATGCAACGACCACGGTTATGCCAAAAACAATTGCAATTACCGAGTGGTGCCGTGCAGCATGATATATATATATATATATATTCGGGTCATATTTCTCTTTTGGAATTTAAGTGCATCCCTATAAAAGTCTGCTGACTTTACACTAGCCTTTCTGCACCCCTCTTATCATGACTCCCTACCCCACCTAGGGGTTGTGCCCCATCCCCAGTTTTGGGAACCACTGCCCAATATCACTCGGTAACAACCATTCTGTTTCATTAACGAGGAATCAAACGAATGAATAATAATTGAATAATAATTGCAGCCTTGATACACATTTTCTAGTTTACAATGTCTGGTAGAATATCACTGGTGTCTCACAGAAGTGTATAGCTGTACAGTACATTTAATATAACTATATGTATATATGTTATATAATTGATTTAATTACTTGTAAAATTCATGTTAACCCCCTCATTAATTACTCAAGGGTTACCATACTATAGTTACTTGCTAACAATGGACCATTATTCTAAAGTGTTACCGTATCCTGTTACTGTCGTTATCAAGCACCAGCACATCAAGGCAAAGTCCTTGTACTGTGTTTTTTACATGTTAACACACTGTACTTGCCAATAAAGCAAATCTTTATTCTAATTCCAAAGAAAAGTCAGACGGAAGAAGGGAAATGGCATGAAACAGAAAAGAAACAAGGAAAAGAGGAAAAGCAAGAAACACCAGACAGAAAGAAAGAGTTAAACATTTAAATTCAAATTCTATTCAAGAGGAATACAAAAAAGGATGACGGACCCACAAATCAGTGCTGTTCTGCTGTCAGGATCTGTCTGAGCCATCCTGATGCTCTGCCTCTGGTTAGGATTACTGTCTCTAGGACACCAAAAAAACCCCAAGGAGATGACAGCTGAGTCTTTATCAGTCTTTATGTTAAAACTAGTATGAATTTTCTGATAACGCAATTATCACATCATTATTCGATTAGTCACAGTCACATGTAACACCGTAATTAAAGGGAACTCATTTATAATCACACTCTGATGTCTCCCAGATAAAGACGAGGTTAAGTGACTTGACTCAGGATTCCTGTATCCTCCTCTTCATTGACTCGGATCAGTTGACGCTTGAGTTATCTTATTGCTTATTAACAACAACATAAATAAATACAAATAGCAAACGACATTATTCAGTGGGTGTAAGTAGTAAGTTGTAAGCTAAAAACTGTAAGAATAAGTAGCTGACTGAGATGTTTATAAAACTTTCTGCATGAACAGCAACTTAAGTGACTCAAAATCGTGGGTACTGATTCAGTTGATTTATCTGAACCGTGGGAATCAGTCGATCTGTTGGACTCGTAGCGCGTAGCAAAACAGTCGGATCCGAGTGTGTGGGAGAGATTTATAGATCCAAGGATCCAAGGGAAGTGGTGGCTCATGGTTAAGGTGTTGGACTACCAATCTTATATACAAGTAAGATATACAACTGAGCAATTGAGAGTTAAGGGTCTTGCCCAGCTCCCCCAAGCCACCACTGCTGGGCTCTGGATAAGGGTCTGCACTTAAATGTAAATGTTGGGATTCGGTGGATTGTAGGGATTTGTTGAGTGCCCTCTAGTGGAATGTCTTGGCAAAAGCAGCCAGAATCTGTACTGTCTCAAGTGACAAAGGATTTGTGACCCTTGGATTCGAATCTGTACATGGATTCGATTTTAACATCTCTACTTTCAGATAAGGATGAGATTCCCATCCGAGTCTCGAACCACTTTCGATTAATATCCTAATCTTTTTTAAAAGAGCTGTACAAATTAAAATATTTTAATCAAATTTTACAACCTGCTTGTTTTTATTGATAACATTATTTTGTGCCGGTATGTAACATCTGGCTGGATAATCCGTCTTAAATTAAACTCTGGACCTCACAGAGCATTAAAGGAGCGGGCCGAGCGGGATCTGTGACACTGCTCAGCAAGGAAGAGCTTCTCTGCTACACGTCTGTTTAACAGCCACAGCTTTTTTATGCCGAGGAGCTAAGGCACAACACAGTGAACTAACACACGTATAGAATTTATTAGATTTTTGTTTTTTTGGCTTTTAGCTTTTGGTCATTAAACTGTGGATCATTTGGTACCGACTGTGTTATAGCCTGTAGTCTGATGCTTTTTTACCACGAGCGTCACAATAACACTAGCAAGACTTACACATATATGATGCAATAAACATTAGGAGAATGAACCCACTGTGGAGCCTCGAGTCTGATTAAAATGAATAGAAAAGCTGTGCTTGTTCCGCTCTCAATCCAATCAATATTACAACCTTAATTGTTTGTTCTATTTTTAGCCCATTACGTGAAGTCGAGAGGTTGAGTTCACTTTAAATGCAAAAATTTGATCATCTCTGTAACAATGACCAGATGAGCTTTCACAGTGGCCGCATGAGTTGGGTTGTAGCTTGAATCCTGATCTTTTGATTGACAACCCAGAGCTTTAAACGGAGAGGTTGTAACTTAGTGGTTAGTAGATTGTGGTTCGATTCCCAGCATCGCAAAGCTACCAATATGAGCAAGGTCCCAACTCCCAATCGCTTAGTTGTATAAATAACAAAAATGCAAGTTGCTCTGGATGAGGGTGTCAGCCAAATGCCAGAAATGTTAACCACCGATGCCACCGTTGACTCAAAATGGACAAGTGAGGATTAAGATCAAGTCCAGTTTTGGTGATTATGCGTCTATTCCTGGTGTCTTACTGTTGTACTGTCTTATCATTTGTTCCTGTATATATATATATATTATATATATTATATATATATATATATATATATATATATATATATAAGTATCTTTAGCTGTGTTATTATGCTTCTCTTATTTTCTAGTCTTTTTGTTTTGTTTGCTTGTGTTTTATTAAAATCGTCTGTCACTGTATGAAAACCATGTGCGAACACAGTGTGAATCATTTTGATCTATGAGTCACTGCCGGCAGCATGGGTAAATATTGCAGTCGTAATAATGAGGATATAAACACAGGGTCAGGATCAGTGTTGAGTATCGCCTGGTGGCAGTAAAATCTCCCACGCGAAGGCTTCGAGGGAAAAGGAGTGTAGAGGAATTACACAGACGTGCTAGAGAGGAGCTCAGGGCTCTGGGGATTAGGCTATGTCTGTCATTCAGCATTACGCTGTCAGGCGCCGGAGGTTTGGAGCTTATAGACGGGCTTGGCTGGAAGCGTGAGTTTACAGTCGAATACTTTGTTGTGCAAAAATGGATGAATAAGTAAAGATATTTATTTGGGAACAAAATAATTTTATAGCACTTTGAATTTGAGTTTATACATCATTGAGTCACAGTAGGACGACTTCTCAGTCATGGTGGTTGTGCAGCTCTTTAAAAATAGAAACCCAACTAGACTTTATATAAATACATTAATGCTTCAATACTGATACAGAAGGCAGAAGACACTATGAACAAGGTTCCAAACCAATAACAGAGCACAGTCACACTGTAACACACCCCACTGGGGTGAGACGTATTTGTAGAAACTAAGGTGCAGTTTATTTACAATGTAATAAACCATTTATATAAACTTGCTCTGACTTGACTTGAGCTGACTTGACTTGACTTGACTTGACTTGACTTGACAAGACATAACATAACATAAACACTAGCATGACCGTAGACTTACTACAATGGTCCACAAAGACACACGGCTACACGGGGGCTATAAATACACACACAAGACTAACAAGGAACACATAAACTATTAACAAGAGACACCCAAACCAATAAGCAACACATGACCAAACTAACCAATGAAAACAGGACACAAGGACAAGGCGAATCACGTGACAGGAAGACAAGAGGAACAAGGATCACATGACAAAGACAAAACAGGACGTAAACTTAACAAGAACATGAAACAAGAAACATGAAAACATGAAACAAGAAACCGTTACACGCGCTACACACACTAGCGCTCGACCGATAATTGGTTTTTACAGATATTTCGTCTGATATTTAAGCCTTTTTATTATCAGAAATCGGTTTTGTAATATTGGCTCCATCGATACACACCATCCTCTGGCAGTTTTAAAAATTGCATGCACGACCGCATTCATAATCTCGCATCAGCAAGAGAGAAAAAATGTATTTGCTTTTATTGAAATCCTTATTCAACATTTCAGCAAATAATAGACAACGCGACCTCAATTTTCGATCCAGGCCTTTAAAACCAGTCTAAAGTGTATTTTTAAATAAACATGGTTAGGAATTCTTTTAATTTAATGATTTTACTTTCATGTTCTTTATTTTTCAGATTTATTCTAATGTTTTTTGAGTTATTAAACAGTTTTTTTTACCTGATTAAAAAATATTTATTTAATAAAGACACTTTAATGCCAAGCAAGTTTGTTTTTAAAATAATTTTCTATTTCTTTCAGTTTTAGAACTGTCTATTTCTTTTGATAAAAATATAAAAATAAATATTTATTGGGTAAAATGACAGTATTGACAGTGTTATACATAAAATGCTTGTTCGGTTCAGGGCTGTTGTTATCATTGGGCTTGAAAACTATTTAAAAATGAATAAATATCGGTTCCTCATATCGATTATCAGTCACATAAACATGTGGATAATTGGTATCGTTTCTAAATAATCCACATCGGTCGATCTTTAAATCACACACATATACTATGAGAGACGAGAGTCAGTCTACAACATATTTCTTTAGATTGGGGGGAAAATCAGAGAACCTGGTGGAAAAACCCAAATGAAAGAAAAAGAACATCAACTCTATTGTTCTGTTATTATTTTCACTATTAAGTCCAAACCATATTATTTATTGTAGAGATCGCTAAACTTGCACCTACTAGCATGTTCAGATTTTTTTCCATTTATTACAAGATTATATTTAATAACGCTTTACTTTAGCTTAATTGGGTGCAATAGAACAGGAAGCACACTATAATAACCTGCTCTCCTCTTTTACATCCTGGTTATATGAGCTGACCCTATTCTGTGAGTGTCTTTTATATGACACACCTTTATATGACACACCTTTATATGACACACCTTTGCCCTCTGGGTTAATTAAAATAATCACCCAGCCGTCTTTAAAGGGGCATAAGACAGGAGGGGGACACCCTGGACAGGTCACTAGTCCATTACAGGGCCACACACACACTCACACTCACTCCTATGGGCAATTTAGAATCACTAATCAATCTAACATACATGTTTATGGACTGTGGGGGGAAACCGGAAAACCTGGAGTAAACCCACGCAAGCACCGGGAGAACATGTAAACTCCACACAGTAAGGCCCCTGCCCGGGAATCGAACCCGGGACCTTCTTGCTGTGAGTGTGTGTGTGGCCCTGTAATGGACTGGTGGACCTGTCCAGGGTGTCCCCCTCCTGCCTTTCACTCTTTCAGAGACGGCTGGGATAGACCACAGCACATCCCTGTGACCCCGAATTAGGAAATACGCGGGTATAGAAGATGAATAAATTGAATGAATAAATAAATGAATGAAAATCTCTACAGTAATACTGGCAGTGACTCCAGCCCATAATTTTCTGTCATATAGCTCATACTTAAATAATTGAATGTACACAATCTATGTTTAGAAGGAAGTTTTAAAGCTCTACACCTCAACGGCTTTAATTTTTTTTTATTTATTTTTTTTAACGCTTTCATCACTTTTCCTTTTTTTAACCATCACACATGTTTTTCAGTCTCACTGTTCCTGGAGTGTTTTCCAGCCCTGTCAAATCGTGTGAAGCTCTTCCTGAGCATAAAAATATAGTGTTCAAAAATAAAGCAGAAGTGTTGTGCAGTGGGATTCCAGAAACACGATGAAGGAAAAAAAAACCAACATCTTTTCATTTTTTGTATGCTAGAGCAGACAATCCCCTCAGGATTTTGCTGAATGTTCGAAACCTTTTCACTTGCTGTCAGTTTTAAGGGTCCAGCTTGCCATAAACTAGAGCACCGTTTGTTAATGTGATAAGACAGGCGTGCCAGAAACCGTCAGACATTTCCAGGGCAGGCTAGGCTGCAGATGATCCACTCACAAACCTGGCCTTGAGCCAAAATGGCCGTGGAATTCTCACAACAATGGTGGGAAAAAAAGCAAAATGACTCCGGTTGAGTTAGAAACCCATATGTCAGGGGTTGGATCGAAATCCAAGAGACAATGCAGATACAAAAGTATTTTGTTTACCAGTAAGTACAAAAAAAAAAAATCAGGTCAGCTTTTAAGATTAGTTCTAAATCCAACATGGGTTGTTTTTTTATGCTAAGTTAGAAAAACTGCACACTAGCTTTTTGTCAGACGGCTTTACAAATTTACAGCATTTGGCAGACGTCCCTTATCCAGAGCGACTTACATTTATCTCTTTTATACAACTGAGCAACTGGGGTTTAAGGGCCTTACTCAGGGGCCCAACTTGGTGGTACTGGGAATCAAACAAACAATCTTCTGGTTAGCAGTCAAACACTTTAACCACTATGCTAGCACTTCCCTGTTTTACGCTTTACATATCCTGCTTCGCAACCAGTTTAATACACCATCCTCACATAGAGAACGTATAAACTGATGAGAACACATACTACACTTGATCTTAGGTTTTAGTCTAGTTTAAATTGCTTAGATAAAAATGTGCACCGTTGCCTATTATATATATATATTATATATATTATTATATATATTATATATATATATTATTATATATATATATAATACTGTCCAAAACATGATATATTACACGATGGATCTTTTTATTTTATGTGTGTTTTTTCTTTTAGTTTTAAACTCGACAGGTTAGGCATCGTCCTCGGACAAAAATAGAATAAATCCCTGACGTTTTGTGCCTAATATCCATGCTTTTGCTCTGAAACAGGGTTAGAGAATTAACACTTCCTTCATTTTAACACAATATTCTACAGAACCAGAGCTAATCCGACAGGGTTTAAAAATTCTGCCTGGACTTTTGCTTGCAGAATTAATTCGTCAATTTTATCGTCTTAGTGTTGCTAGCTTAAACAGCTTAAATGTTCATTCCTGTCCTGAAATGGTGGACTTAGGTTCATCGTAAATTTTCCACTTGTCACTTTATTCATGTCTCAAAACAAAAGTAGACGTCTGTGGTTTAAAACGATCGTTTTCTCTTTAAGCGACGTCCACGCACAGACCAGTCCAAGAACATTCTCTTTCTCCGAAGTCAAAAATTCAATTTGGGAGGTGGGGGGAGGGGCACGGTGGCTTAGTGGTTAGCCTCCCAGCAAGAAGGTCCCGGGTTCGATTCCCGGGCAGGGGTCTTTTTGTGTGGAATTTACATGTTCTTCCTGTGCTTGAGTGGGTTTACTCCGGGTTCTCGTATGTTAGATTGATTGGTGATTCTAAATTGCCCATAGGAGTACGTGTGTGTATGGCCCTGTGATAGACTGGTGACCTGTCCAGGGTGTCCCCCTCCTGCTATTCACCCTTTCAGAGACGGCTGGGATAGACTCCGGCAGATCCCCGTGACCCTGAATTACGTAATAAGTGAGTATAGGAGATAAATGAATGAATTAAATGAGTAGAAATAAATAATAGGTATAAATCGATAGATAGTTTAAAAAAAAAGAGCCAATGTACGACAACTTTCCAGAGATCAGATTGCCACTAACAGTAAGTCAGTTTATCTGTTTTATATTTTTAAATAGGGTCAGTAGAAGTTTAATGAAGTTGTTTGAAAGTGAAGAATTGGTTCTACCTTAAAAATAAGTCAGATGAAGGCAAATATGCGACCCTGGAGGCAGGGCCGGCCTGTTGTAGCATAGACGACATAGGCAGTTGCCTAGGACTCGATTTGATAACTGCTTCTAAGATTTTATTGTTTGTAGTGAGGCTGGTATTGGTGGTAGTAATTTTTATTGTTTTTGGTGTTGATGGTGCTGGACCAGAAGACATAAAACCTTAGGTTAGGTCTAAGCAAAAGCACTCTAAAAAGCCTGCTCAAGGGGCAAAAGGAAAGACACAGGCATGGTATAAAAATCCACTTTTAGACATATTTGGGTCACTTTTCCCCGCTTCATAGAATCAGGTGGGAGAAGAGAGTACCAGCGTTCTTTGTTTGGCCCTCTCTTAGACATTAGAATGCACTCTGGCCAGTATTTCCTTAACTTTCTTGGTCGTGACAAAGCCCCCTGGAGAGTCAATTTGTGCACGGTGCTTGAAAACAAATCTTAGTAAGGAGCAGGGTCGTAAGGACGGGTTAAAATTATTCCAAGCTTGTTTTCATTTTGTATCTCCTGCCACTTTCAGAGCATCAAGTCCATGTTCTGCCTTTGTACTAACCAGCATAGAGCTGTTAAAGGGAAGGGTTTCGACCGTAAGGGAGACATTAAAAGATCCGCAGATCTGAAAAAACAGCCTGTTTTACATGCCTTTGTGGAATATGGCTGGTTTTCGCTTGTCAGCTTTTTGTGCTAGAATTTAATTTGCAAAAAAAAAAAAAAAAAAAAAGGCGTCGGCAGCCTGGTTGTCTGCAACTCTGACACGGAGTGGAGCTCCGCAGGGAATTATGATTGATTGCATGTACGTTATAGTCACCCTTCTGTCATTGACGGTTTGAATTAACTTATCGTAGCAGTTAAGGCTACCTAGACCAGCTGGGGATAAAGGCTACATGTACATCACACAGCTTAAGTGGTCCAAAAGATTAGAAAAAACAGCAGCGTTGGTCCTCACTAGTTTGTTATTTGGCAAATATATCAGTTTTGGTTAATTTTAAGCGTTCTTTATCACCACATTAGAGAGGACTATACAGTAGTCTTTGGTCTCTGACTCAGCTCAGCGGGTAATTTAAATCCCATCATGCATTAAATCAAGTGTTTTGGTTCAGGAAAAAACAGCCCATGATAAGTTCTGGCTAAGACAGAGAGCTGGGAGTGGCTTCTGTTAGCAGCTTCTGTTTTTTTAGCCTCCAGCTCTGTCCTCTCGCTTTCTGTCAGCTCTGATTAGCTCATTAGTATAGACATGTCACCTAGGTACAAGTGTGTTTGTGAATAATTGATGCCAATGTTGTTGAAGGTCAGGACCACCGACATATTTTATAAGAAAGAATTGTTTATAAGTAGTTTAGATGCCGGATTTTGGCCCTCTATCACAGTCTGCATCCATATTTAATCGATCAATATGCTAAGTGTTTCAAGCTTAAACACAATTTAGAGCTTTTGTTTTTTGGTGTCTGTACTGAGGTTATGTTGTGCTATCGAGATTTAAAATGGAGTGAAAGCACTCCTTTTTATTTCTCTAAATCTTTTTACTCAGTGTTTTATTGCTAAAGGCTCTAAAAGAGGTCCCAGCCTCAGCCTTTAGAAGCTCGTGCAGGTTTCATAGTCGCGCTTTCATTCCATGAAAGGTATTAAGATAGACCACTACTCTGTGAGTTTGTTCTTTGATGCGTGATTGCTTTTATCTTTCCCCCTCTGTAAGCTTGGCAGGTGCTTTTTTGCATACATGGGACACACTCAACCAACGGGTTGCCCTCAGTTCGCCCAAGATGAAAGACAACTAAATACTATATTATCATACCACATTAAAAGCCCTTTGCATGCAGGTTACATAATTTATGAACGAAAAGTTTGCATGATGAAGAATCAAAAGTTTGCGCACATCAAAAAGTGACCAATTAAAACCTGGTCATGTGAGCATCATACTTTATAATAGGCTGCTATGTGAAAGGGCTTATAGTAATTAGCTATAAAAATAAAATAAGTATTTTTTTTAAAACAGCTTAAAAGTTAAATTACAATAAATTAAAGTAAAAGTTTAAATGAGAAACTACTAAACAATCCAGCAAATTTCAAGCCAAAAGATCTGGAAATTCGGACTGGGATCCTACTTGACCCAACCTGTATAGTCACAGGAGGGTCAGTTATTGTTTATGATGGTGGAAGCTGAAGGTCCCACAAAAAAAGGACATGAAAACATGCTGTAGATGTTAGTTGCATTCATTCAGGACTTACATATCCAGAGAACTTCTATAGACAATCTAAGGCAATCTAATATATGTAACACAATGTTCAATCACCTAGATTGTATTCTTCCAGATAACCTATTTCTCTCTTTTCCTTCTGTTTTGCAGGACTGATTGGACAAACGCCTTTTGTTCATCTCGAAGCCTGCGCTGACCTTGTTTTTCTGACACTTCAGAAAGTGAGTGTGACCAGCACTTCAGATCTCCCAACAGACCTTCAGCATGAAGAGAACTGCCATTTCCACTCCGCTGCTCTCCATCTGCCTTGTTCTGATTACATCTTGCTGTTCCCTGGCATCGTCCTTCTGCCCATCACAGTGTGTTTGTGAAACACGGCCTTGGTACACCCCTCAGTCTGTGTACCATCAGGCAAAGACTGTCGACTGTAACGAACTCCATCTAAACAATATCCCACGAAACATATCTTCTGACACTCAGGTTCTGCTTCTCCAGAGCAACAACATATCTGTGGTGACCACTGAACTTCGGACTCTTGTTAACCTCACTGAGTTGGACCTCTCTCAGAACCACTTCACACAAATCCAGGATGTTGGTCTGGGCAACTTAACCCAGCTGGTCACCCTTTACTTAGAGGAGAATCAAATTTCAAACCTACCTGATTTCTCCATGAAGGATTTAGTCAGTTTGGAGGAGCTTTATATAAACCACAACCAGATCTCCTTAATTGGTCCTCATGCCTTTTTTGGTTTAGGGAATCTTCTAAGGCTCCATTTAAATTCAAACAAATTAATGGCTATTGATAGTCAGTGGTTTGAATCCCTTCCAAACCTGGAAATCCTTATGATAGGTGAGAATCCTATCCATGGATTAGAGGATATGAACTTTCACCCTCTTTCCAAATTGCACAGTTTGGTACTAGCTGGCATGGGCCTTAGGAAAATACCTTCTGGAGCCTTTCAAGGACTGGAATACCTAGAGAGTCTCTCATTTTTTGATAACAAATTGACAGAAGTTCCCAGAGATGCACTGCGTGCTCTACCAAACCTGAAATTCCTCGACCTCAACAAGAATCCTATTATCTATGTTCAGGCAGGTGATTTTCAGAACTTTGCCCACTTAGAAGAGCTCAGCGTGAACAACATGGAAGAGCTTTTGGCTGTAGAAAAACATGCGTTTTCCAATCTTCCACAGTTGGCTAAATTGGAGGTTTACAACAACCCTCGTCTATCCTATATCGACCGCGACGCATTCAGGGGCATGTCTAGCTTGCGCACTTTGCTGTTTCACAACAATGACCTCACACTTCTTCCTCATGAGGTTTTAGCTTCGTTTCCGAACCTGGATGAAATCAGCCTCTATAGTAACCCCCTCAGGTGTGACTGCCTACCGACATGGGGGCCAGTCTTTGGTAACCAGTCAAGTCTCAAGCTTCTGGAAACCAAGATCACTATGTGTGCCTCTCCTCCAAATCTGGTAGGGCACTCTCTACAGGAAGTGGTGTCTAATAACTGGGACATGGCAAGTAACACATGTCTGCCTGTCATATCGCTGACTAGTTTTCTTCCCAAGCTCAACGTCACAGCCGGTCAGCCCCTGACCCTTAACTGCCATGCCGTGGGTGACCCTGTCCCTCAGTTCTACTGGGTAACCCCCATGGGTGACAAAATCACCTTGGAAGTGGTATCCCCAGCGCTGAATGAGGGAAACACTGTCTCAAAGAAGCACAGAATGCAGGACCAAGGGAGTCTGGAGATCCTTCATGTTGAACCAGAGGATGCTGGTTTATATACTTGTGTGGCATGGAATACAGAGGGTGCAGACACTCGAAGTGTCTCTGTGATTGTAGACGCGAGTAATTGGCATGATGACCGGCAGAAATCCAACCAACAAAGGGTAAGAAACACCACCGGTGCCCTGGTTATTTTTGCCAAAGTCATCCATGCACAATCTGTGGTTTTGGAATGGAAAGTTTACAACTACCCGTGCCTCCAGTCATGAGATGCCACAACCCAAATGGCTCAGTGCCACTATGAAAATCAACAATCCTCACATTAGCTACACTGCAAAGGTCCCGGTAGACGTTCAAGAATACAACCTTACACACCTGCTACCTTCAACAGAATACCAAGTCTGCCTGACCATGGCCTCGACGGAGCAGCAAACACAGCAGTCCTGTATCAATATCACCACCAAAGAGGCCAGCTTTGCTGTAGAGATAGTCGCCCAACCGAGCAACGTTGCCTTGGCAGCGGTGATGGGCTCCATGTTTGCCATCTGCATCATGGCACTGCTGGTGTTTTACATGGGAAGGCGTATAAAGCAAAAGTCCTGCCATCACTCGTTGAAGAAGTACATGCAACACGCCACCTCGATTCCTCTCAACGAGCTTTACCCACCGCTCATCAACCTGTGGGAAAATGAAACCGAGAAAGAGAAAGAAGGTTCCGTCGACCCTCAAAGCTTACAGATAGACACCTCAAAGACTTACATGTGGTAGTTCAGTACAGGACACATAGAAAGACATTTCAAACAAAGTATGTATGGTGCTGTACATAGACGATAATTGTACGTAGTTATTTACTAAGATGTCATTGTGAAAGATGTATTTTAGAAAACCCTTCATAGCCGGAACAACCCTTAACTTACTGGGGTTACGGTTGTGAAGTGGTTATATATACAAAGTAGATCAATTTTTTGAAAAAGTGCCCAGCCAAACACGCCCCTGCAATAATCTCGCAAGTTTTCTGTGAACAGTTTAACATTAAAGCATGCATATATATATATATGAATTAGTTGTATAATTTACTAATCATAGCAACATTAATAACTTTAAAAAGTCTGAACCGAAACCTTGTCATCACTGCACAGGTTGTTGATAGAGTCGAGGTTGCATACTTTGGATTTCTTGCATGGTTTTCTTGCATGTTGGTTCAGTTAGTGATTTCGAAAGCACCTTCGTTTTTCTCACATCTTATAATACCAGAGGTGTGAGAGGATGGAAAGCACACACCTCCTGTATCCATTCCAACATTCCAATCTTTCGCACCGCCACTGAATTCACAAACCTGATCTGCCAGCTGTTCTGCAAATTGCTGTTACCTGCAACTAATTAGCTGTCAAGCATAATTAATAATTGCTACAGCAACAAAGCAGCTATATGAGTTCACTTTTTTACTATTTCGAATCTCACCGCTTAAATGTGTATTTCTAAATGTAGCTCATTTTTATTATTACTCTAATGAATACACTTTTTCCCTCACCTGGTAGAAGTTGAATGAGGTGTTTGTGCAGAGCCCCGGGTTTGTAATGTGTGTGAAAAACATCTCTGATTTCTTTGGTGACAGATAGAAAAGGTTTAAAAGGTTTATAAACTACAGAACTGGTGGCACAGTGTTGCTTTTTTGGCTCTGTATGTATGTTCTGTCCGTCCGTCCATCCGTCTTTCTATCTATCTATCTATCTATCTATCTATCTATCTATCTATCTATCAGACAGATCAGATGCGCAAGTCTGACTAACTATCGATTGAGACACGGGATGCTGGGTGGATGTTATGGCGTTTACTGTGGCGTCCGCTATGCCAACTAGTGGTTGGGGTGTCCGAAGCTGGACCGTAACCCGAATTTTAGCTCGTATCTCGAAAAGCTCGTTAGTTGACACACTCGCAAGTCAAAGTACCACCATATATATTTATCATTTTTCCATTTCTCCTCTCTAATTATGTTCCATTATATCGGTATAAATTTGTAACATTTTTTAGATCGAGTTTTTGTCAGTAAAGTGATTTGAACGTGTCTGACGTCATAATTAAGACACAAACATCTCAGGAGCACTTGAACGCACAGTTATCTCACCAAGGTGTGTAGTGTTTTTAGGACGTGCGTTATATCATACATATATAATTGTTGCTTACCGAATTGAAGTTTAAAATAAAATTAGAAAGTTTTGTATTTTCCTGGGTGAATTAGAATATAATAATAATAATAAAGTCCAAACTATTCTGTCAAATTAAAATGCTGAAGAATTTTTATTTTTTTATTCTTTATAACTTTTAACCCTAGCTTTTTTGTGATTTTTACCTTTTGTAACAAGCCATATTCATCTTAACTGTTACCAAAAGTTCAATTGTTAATTTAAGTGAAGTTGATTTAGACAATTGATTTCCACGTTTATAGCGACCTCTTGTGGTTTATCTCTATAATGAAATTCATAGAGGACCTAATTAGATTAACTGACACAGAATTATTGTTGTAGAATTGGTTGTAGATTGTTGTAAAATTGGTGTTAGACGGTCAAGCCGAGGATTGTGGGTTCGATTCCGAGCTCCACCAAGCCACCACCGCAGGGCCCCTAAGCAATTGCTCAGTTGTATTAAAGAGATAAATGTATGTCGCTCTGGATAAGGGCGTCTACCTAATGCTGTCAATGTAAATGTAAATGTATTGCTGTCTTAACAAGAATAACATCAGAAAATCCTAATAAAAGCTTTAAACTAGTGCGACTTTGAGAGTAGCTTCATAATCAGTGTTTTTTTTTTTTTTTTTTTTTTTTTTTTTTTTTTTTTTACCACTATGTTGTGTACAGAGCCAAAACAGCAGCACAGTATTTCAGCAGCGCAGTGTGTCTTATGTAGCATTTTTATTATATTATCACACTCAATTCCACAAATCCTGGATAACAACATTTTGGAGTAGGAACAAGAAATGGAGCAAAAATTCAGAGGTTTGATTTTCGTATCATAGCTCAGCATTAAATTTGCCTTTATAGCAATAAATAAATTCATGCTTAAATAGAAAAGAAAGTAAAATGAGCATTTATTCATTCCTGTTTTTGATCATGGATGTCCTGTATGCTCAAAAGTCTTATGTCTTATTTAAGCAGCAATTATAAAATCTTATATATTATATATGTTGTGGTTGACTTTTTTTTTTTTTTTTTTTTTTTTTTTTTTTTTTTTTTGAAAAATAATAATAATAATAAAAAAAATGAGCCAGAATAGTTCAGTCTGGGTTTGGCAGGGAGACATTTTCTCTGTTTTAATTTCAATTATTATTTCAACCAAAGACGACACATCATTAGACAAACCCAAACGACATTTTTAAAGATTTGTCCGAAATATATATATATATATATATATATATATATATATATATATAAAAGAATTGATCCTGTTCAGTTTTTACTCTGAATATGATGCGCATTTACTCGGTGTGTGTATATAAATAAATGACAAAGTGTTTTCTGGTAACAGAATGTTTTGTTTTTAACCCTTTTTCTTGGTCCCTGCTGACTTTTTGCTCTTCGATCATTCCTAATGATGTTTATACAGTAACTCTCTTTATCCTGCCCTCTGGTAGCAGGAGAAGCAGGTGAGATGCTGAAATATGCTTTCTAGCAGTAAATAGCAGGGTATTTTGTAATAGACTGAGACTATTGTTATATTTCCAGAAAAATCCGAATTAATTTTACACTGTTCAAGCGTAATGGTCTGTGCTAGAAGAACAATGAGTGTAAGATGAAACACTGGAAAGAATTAAACGCCAATATCACAAAATGGCTGCAGTGTCATTATTGTTCAATTGTATTGTTTTGGTATATTCATTTCATTTATTTTCTATACCCGCCTCTGAAAGGATGAAGGGCAGGAGGGGGGGACACCCTGGACAGGTCACCAGTCCATCACAGGGCCACACACTCACACTCACTCCTATGGGCAATTTAGAATCACCAATCAATCTAACATACATGTTTTTGGACTGTGAGAGGAAACCGGAGAACCCGGAGTAAACCCACACAAGTTACAGGGAGAACATGCAAACTCCACACAGAAATACCCCTGCAGGGGAATCGAACCCGGGATCTTATTACTGTGAGGCAACGACAGTGCTAACAAATAAGCCACTGTGCTGCCGTATTGTTTTGTTATATGTGATGTGGAAATAAGCCAATTAGTGTAACCGTGACTGGTAAAAATAAATACAAAAACACCACATCTTCCTCACAGAAAAACAAAGATATATAGCAGTGTGTGTGTGTGTGTGTGTGTAAAAAAGGAATGTGCACTAATAATAAGTGCAATAATCATATGTAGTATACACCTTACCAGCACAACCTCCAAATAAAATGTTATCCTTTGCCAAAGGCTTCTTTCTTTCTAATAATATTTATTATAACAAATGCATAAGCAATAAAACTATTCAGAAATGTTGCATTACAGTAAAGAAAAAAAAAGGAAAATAGGCAAAGTGACAATTACCTTTAAAAAAATCACTTGAAAGATAATTAAAATTGTTCTTTTGGTTTTACAAACAAAATGTGTGTCTGTTTTTTTAACAGAATTCAATAATAGTGGGTTTTTTTAAAATAAAAATATAAAATAGGTAATTTTTAAAAAATAATTAAATTGAAGTTCATTTCCTTCTTACACAGAATTGCACACATTTGCACATGGTCATAACTCTGACTGTGCACTTTACTTCACCCTGCCATACTTATAATACTTATACATATCACACGCCATCATACCTACAGTATAACCAGGGGCAAAATCTGAATTGATTAGTCTTTCGCTTAAAACCAGGTCATCTTCATCTTCTATACCTGCTTATTCTTTAATTCGGTGTCACAGGGATCTGCTGGAGTTTATCCCAGCCGTCTCTGAAAGGGCGAAAGGCAGGAGGGGGACACCCTGGACAGGTCACCAGTCCATCACAGGGCCACACACACTCACACTCACTCCTATGGGCAATTTAGAATCACCAATCAATCTAATATACATGTTTTTGGACTGGGAGGAAACCGGAGAACCCGGAGTAAACCCACACAAGCACGGGAAGAACTCCACACAGAAGGACCCCTGCAGGGGGTAATAATGTTCAAAATGTATAATATTGACTGTAGTTGTTTTGCTGTGGTATTTTTGGGTAAAATCACAAGCTAAAGTTTCTGATGTAAGTGTTCTGTTGGCTGATCATTTTTATTTATGTTATTTAGTTGCCTTGGAATAAATATGTTTGTTTTTTTTCCTTATTTAAATCAAATCTTTAGTAGAAATACGTAAGGATCATAACTGAAAAGCAGAAACAGAATCACTGTCATTCAGAAATGTATTTAAAAACAATAATGATCTCCTAAGAAGGCATTAGCTCAGTATCTAACCTATAAAATGACATTAAATAATCCACCAACAAATACTTCAAACCAATAAAAGCAAATCAGTTTACGGCTTTTTGGTACTTTGTGCTTTTTGTGAAAAACAACTGTGTAGAAATTCAAGTAAAAGTAAAAGTAGCACAGTTTAATTATACTCAAAAAGTACAAATAAATGGACAAT
This sequence comes from Bagarius yarrelli, assembly GCA_005784505.1. NCBI lineage: Eukaryota > Metazoa > Chordata > Actinopteri > Siluriformes > Sisoridae > Bagarius > Bagarius yarrelli. The sequence continues at coordinate 24,173 of VCAZ01000169.1, read as the reverse complement.
TCTACTACTAACAAAAGTAGTTATTAATAGTAATTGATTAATTATATAAGAAGTTTATTTTATTTAATCAGCTACTCATGTACAAACAACACGGCAATATCAGTAAACTATTGCTTATTCAAATTCCCATTATTGTATAATTATATAAAAGAAATAATATAACAAAATAACTGAGTAAACAAGGGGGTTTCGCTGTAAACTGTATTCTTCTATATAAAACTAAAGTTTCATTGCATTTTCCTTTTTCATCACTTTAAGGGTTTTATATAACAAATTATATTAGTAGTAATTAGTTACTTCCCACCACTGTTCATAGATAAATAAACAACAAATGAAGAAGAAGAAAAAGATGACGACAAAGTAAAAGCAGAAAACTCAGAAGAAGAGAAAAATAAGAAGCAGAGGAAAAAGAAGAAGAACAAGAAGATGGAGAAGAAGAAGAAAAGAAAGAAAAAGAAGAAGAAAGAGGGGAAAAAAAGAAGAAAACCAAGAAGGAAGGAAAGAAGAAAAACGAGAGGAAGAAGAGGATGATGATGATAAAAATCGGGTAAGTGGTGGCTTAGTGGTAAGGTGTTGTACTGATACCAGAAAGACTGGGGTTTGAGTCCCGGTACCACCAAGCCACCACTGCGGGCCCCAGAGCAAGGCCCTTAACCCTTAATTGCTTAAATGTGTAAAAGAGATAAATGTAATTCGCTCTGGATAGGAGCGTCTGCCTAATGCTGTAAATGTAAATGAAAAAGAAGAAGAGAAAATAAGCAGAAGAAGAGAAGAAAAAGTAAAGAAGAAGAAAAAGAAGAGAAGAAGAAGAGGTATTTGTTGATTAAATGCGGAAGAAGTGCAGTTAATAGTTTGCATATTAACTAGTGCGATAGTATGCGGTTCGGGACGTGGCGGATTTCTGCGCTTGTATACTCTTTAGTGTGTTAGTGTTGTTATTAAAGGCGCAGTCGGAGCCGGTCTTGCCTACTGTTTAGTGCGGTAGTGTGAGTTAAAGAACGTTGCCATTTTTAGGTCTTGCCTCCTATTGAGTGCGGGAGAAACCGATTTAAGGCGGTGGCCAGTTTCTGGTCTGAGCAGCGAGCGTTTCTGAATGAATCCCAATAAAACCGCGCTCCACTTCCACAGCGCGAACTATTTATCACAGCATAATTAAATTACAGTCGTTGCCTAGGACACACTAGAGAGAAAGAGAGAAACACACACGCACGCGCGCCCGCGACGGTAAAGAGGAAGTGACGTAAACATGCCGTCAGCCGTGTGTTGATGTTTTGTGGAAAGTGGAGAACGGACGGCGGACGGGAAGCGGTGGCTTTGTTTTTGTTCCGTCTGTTGTCGCCTTTTAGAGTTAAAAAGCCGTTCAGTTTTTATTTATTAAAACGTTTACAGACGCGCACACGGACAAAGGATACGGGCACATCCGCTCTCGAGGAACGCAAAACGTTTAATCGGAGGACTCGTCCCCTCCTCCCCCCTTCCCCCCCGACCCCAATCGGCTTTAAATAGACAGCAAGTCAAACATGACGATTCTGCCCAAGAAGAAGCCCGGCTCGTCTGTTGGCGTTTCAGATCACACCGACGAACCCGACCGACGGAGCGGATCCGACCCGCACCCACATCCGCATCCACACTCGCATTCCCACGCTGTGCGAACAGGCGCCAGGCCCAGAGCTTCTCCGCCGCCGTGGTCTTATCAGACCGCTCCGCCTTCATCCAGGGAGGACAGGCGGAATGAGTCGAGCTCCCGGCCGCAGCAGGCCTCGCCTCCGCCAGTAGGTTCAGGTTCCCCGGCTGGGCCGGTAGACGGAAGCGGGATCTCTGGTGTTCGAGGAGAGCTCGCCGGCAGTGTAGGCTGTGGCGGTGCTGGAGGAATAGGAATAGGGAGTTGCTGCTCCGGCCCGGGGCTCAGCAAGAGACGGCGCCAAGCGACTTGTAGCGGCGGAGTAGCAGGCGGAGGGACCGGACCCGGGGTGTCTGGAGGCGGTGGGGTTGGTCCAAGCTCGGATCAGGAGGAAGGTGCCGGTTATAACAGCGAGGATGAGTACGAGAACGCTTCCAGACTGCAGTCCGAGGATCCGGCGACGGTCGAACAGGTACACAGCATGTAGCTAAAGAAGCTAGTTTAGCTGGCTAATTAGTTCTTCTCTTAATAGACAACCATTTAAATACAGCGAATGACGTTTAAAGACATTTTTTCACGAGTTATTAGCAGTTAATGTCGACTCTTAAATAAAAAACCCAACAAGAAGTCGACAAAATAAACAATTTAGCGGTGAAGTGCTTGAGTCAGAGTTCAGTGAGTTAGCATTGTGTTTATAGCTAGCATGAACTGTTGCTCTGTAAATATGATGGTTAATTCGGGTCTGTTTAACTAATTTAACTTATCAATAACTATTAAATCTGGTTAAATATCACTTGTGTTAGAAAACCGTCAATTGCATCTAATAATTAACCAACCACTGAAGTGAAAACTACATTTACAACATTTGGTAGACGTCCTTTTCCAGAGTGACTTACATTTATCCCTTTTACACAGCTGAGCAATTGGGGGTTAAGGGCCTTGCTCAGGGGCCCAACAGTGGTGGCTTGGTGGTGCTGGGAATCAAAACTGGATCTTTCTGGTATCAGTCCAACACCTTAACCACTGATGGGCCAGCCTGAGTCTGAAGACCTGGGTTCCAGCCCCACCACAGCCACCCTGAGCAAGACCCTTAACCCCTCCTGCTCCAGGGGCGCTGTATCATAGCTGACCCTGCGCTCTGACCCCCAACTTACTAAGATGAATTTCACTGTGCTGTAACAAGTATATGTTGCAAAATAAAGAGTTTATTTAGAAATACTCGATATCATGTAGATGCTGTTTTAATCTCAGACCAGGAGTCACCCCGTGTTCACACTAGCGTAAGAAAATTAGCTCGCAGGTTCTCTTGTTCTTGTGTGTTGACCAGTACTGCTGTGCGCCCTGATTAATAGTAGTGTTAAACCAACTAAACACACACTAAACCCTGATAGAAATGCTAATCGGTGTATAAAAGCTGGTAAAAGATTTACATGTTGCATGCTGGGCTTTGTACTCGTTCTCTCTCTCTCCAGCTTCATTTCAAGCTTTGTTTACTTCCCAACGTCTCACCGGGTTTACGGTCATATATCAATCCCAGGGACGGACCGAAAACTGTTTGTATGTTTTTAAACGCTTTCTGTCTAATGAGCAAAAAAAATGTCAGAATCCAGGGCTGAGAGGCTGTGATCAGGGAGATGGTAATGTATTGGTTAAGGTGTTGGTCTTAGGATTGTAGGTTCGATTCCCAGCACTGCTGCTGGGCGCCTGAGCAAGACCTTCAACCAATTTCTTAGTTGTATAAAAGAGATAAATAGAAGTCACCTCTGGATAAGAACGTTTGGTGAAATGCTGTTAATGTAAATGTGATGCCGAAAGTCTGTTTTTAATTCAGCTGCAGTGAATAGAAAATAACTTTCTTGATCCCCAAAAGTGAAATTCCATTGTAGCAGTTCAGCACTTCAAAAACACACACAGTAGATCAGACAAATAGGTGATAGAGAAATGGAAATATGTGCCAAATAGACAGATATGATGGACAGACTGATCTGCAAGAGTTTTAGATTAAACGAATACATAGTAAACTGTGATGTGTATCTAGGGCTGTCACAATTATTAAATAACCGTATAATCGCAATTATTTGGCATAACCGTGGTCGTTGCATCCGACAATTATTGTGCACTTTTATTAGCCAAAAGGTGAAACTGTAGTAACTGCAACGTCCGACTTCTAAAGCGGTGTGATTTTTCCCCGAGTTTGGAGCAGGTTTTTTGAATGTCGGAGGAAATTTTTCTATGGAGCGAACATGGGGCGAGGAGTAAGTGAAGAGAGAGCATGGAGTGAGCCAAGGGGCAGGAAATGAAAATCCGGAGCGGTGCTAGAGTGAAGGGGTTAAAAAAATGCTTTGAATGGAAATTCTTGCCCCTGAAAAGGGGAAGATGCACCATGGCGCCTGTTGTGTTAGGACAATGAATGATATTTGGACGTATTACTACAGCCGGATTGATATTGTCACATGACATACGATGAGAGAGCATCTAATGCTGTCACGATTATTAAATAATCGTATGATCGCAATTATTTGGCGGTCGTTGTATTCAATTGCACTTATTGCACAATTATATATAACCGGAGACGACTGTGGAAAAACCTCCCTGACATGAAGTAGGAAGAAACTTTGAGAGGAACCAGACTCAATAGGGAACCCATCCTTATCCGAGTGACGTCGAATGTTATTGTTAATCCACTAATGCTACATCACAGGTTCAACTCATGTTAATAGCCCATAATGTACCTGCATAAAGCATGAATAAATGCATATGTTGCACCAATGACAGTATAAACATGGAATTTCTTGGAAATTCTATAACCCTAGAATAAAGCAGGGAATAAGTAAAGGTAAGAGTGCGGTGAGAGGAATTTGGACATACTATTCACCTCGCATATATACTATACACATGCTGGGCTTCGTACTTACTCAGCTATCTATGCCTTCATTTTAAGCTTTATTTCCTTTCCCAAAGGGTCACCCGGGCCACGTCCACATCAGTCCTACAAGTGGATCTATTAACTGCGTTATTGTTTTAAATTCTCTGTGCTGTAAAATTGTGCTGCAATGTTCATTCAGGGAACCAGTCGAGAACATAGTCACTTTTGTTGCTGGAATGATGGTTCCTGTTATACATGTGTTCGTTGTAATGTGTGTGTGTGTGGCGGTGATACAAGCATATCAGGGGCAGCAGCTGGGTGTTAACCCACAGGTTGCTTTATTAGACACTGGCACTGTCACTCCACCTCTCAGGTGTGCAGTAGATTTTTTCCGCTTTCAATCGTAGCTAATTCTCCTAACCATTACTATTAATTTTTAGTTAATTAATTACCGAAATGTTTAATCCTAAAGTCTGCTGTATACAATGGTTTACTCGGTTATGGCGGTGAATAACAGCAGCAGTCTTATGTAACATCTTAATTAGACTCGTTATCCGGCTGCATAATTGAATTTCCGCAGTCGATTGTTACTGATGTTTGTAAAAGCGTATTGAGTATCATCACCACTCAGAAAGCACTTTAGCAAAATCCATACAGTCTCAGATGTACCTTTTATTGAGAACTGATGTGACTGAAAATCACTGATCGCCTCTGTTTCCGAATAATCACACTGATCGCCTCCTGTTTTCCGAATAATCACACTGATCGCCTCTGTTTCCTAATAACCAATCACTGATCCTGGCGCCTCTGGGTCCGAATAAACCAATCACTGATCGCCTCTGTTTCCTAATAACCAATCACTGATCGCCTCTGTTTCCTAATAACCAATCACTGATCGCCTCTGTTTCCTAATAACCAATCGCTGATCGCCTCTGTTTCTGAATAATCAATCGCTGATCGCCTCTGTTTCTGAATAATCAATCGCTGATCGCCTCTGTTTCCTAATAACCAATCACTGATCGCCTCTTTTCCTAATAACCAATCACTGATCTCCCTGATCGCCACTCTGTTTCCTAATAACCAATCACTGATCGCCTCTGTTTCCTAATAACCAATCACTGATCGCCTCTGTTTCCTAATAACCAATCACTGATCGCCTCTGTTTCCGAATAATCAATCACTGATCGCCTCTGTTTCCTAATAACCAATCACTGATCGCCTCTGTTTCCGAATAATCAATCACTGATCGCCTCTGTTTCCTAATAATCGGTTCATCCAATCACTGATCTGCCTCTGTTTCCTAATAACCAATCACTGATCGCCTCTGTTTTCCGAATAACCAATCACTGAGCGCTCTGTTCCTCATCTGATCGCCTCTGTTTCCGAATAATCAATCGCTGATCGCCTCTGTTTCTGAATAATCAATCACTGATCGCCTCTGTTTCTGAATAATCAATCACTGATCGCCTCTGTTTCTGAATAATCAATCACTGATCGCCTCTGTTTCCTAATAATCAATCGCTGATCGCCTCTGTTTCCTAAATAAACCAATCGCTGATCGCCTCTGTTTCCGAATAACCAATCGCTGATCGCCTCTGTTTCCGAATAACCAATCGCTGATCGCCTCTGTTTCCGAATAACCAATCGCTGATCGCCTCTGTTTCTGAATAACCAATCACTGATTCGCCTCTGTTTCCTAATAATCAATCGACTGATCGCCTCTGTTTCCTAATAAAACCAATCGCTGATCGCCTCTGTTTCCGAATAATCCAATCGCTGATCGCCTCTGTTGCCGAACAATCAATCGCTGATCGCCTCTGTTGCCGAACAACCAATCGCTGATCGCCTCTGTTGCCGAACAACCAATCGCTGATCGCCTCTGTTGCCGAACAACCAATCGCTGATCGCCTCTGTTGCCGAACAACCAATCGCTGATCGCCTCTGTTGCCGAACAACCAATCGCTGATCGCCTCTGTTGCCGAACAACCAATCGCTGATCGCCTCTGTTGCCGAATAACCAGTCTCTGCTTTGTATCCAAATAACTAATCACTGATCACCACTGTTTAATAACTAATTAATGATCGCCTCTCTTTTTTTAAAATCACCAATTACTGATCTGCAATTTTTCTTAATACCCAATCACTGAGCTGCCTCTGTTTCTTAATAACCAATCACTGAGCTGCCTCTGTTTCTTAATAACCAATCACTGAGCTGCCTCTGTTTCTTAATAACCAATCACTGATCATCCCCTCTGTTTCCTAATAACCAATCACCAATCTCCTAGGTTTCTTAATAACTAATCACTGATCTTACCTGTTTCTTAATAACTAATCAGTGATCAGCATTGTTTGTTAATAGCCAATCACCAGCTCCTCTCTGTCTTAATAACCAAGCAATGATCACATCCGTTTCTTAACAACCTGTTTGTTAATAACCTTATCTGCTCCTTCTCACCAACCAGTTACTGATCATTGATCCTCTCTTCTTAACAACCAATCCCTGATTATCAGTTTACTAACAACCAATCACTGATCACCACCATTTACAAATGACCAATCACTGATTGCCCCTGTTTCTTTGTAACTATGTTTATTTATACGAAATTCTCTGATTGGGACTTTGCTGTTTTGTGTAACTGAAGAGCTGCCGGTTGTGCGCTAGAGGGCGCTAAACTCTCACAAGTGTTTTCTCGTTGCTGCGGTATTTCTGTGCTGATGTTGACACTTGGTGATTAATTCCTGCTTTATTAATGAGAGACTGTGGAGTCTGTGCGCTGTGGAGTAACTGACCGCCGTGTTATTCAGTCATTCATTAACTGACCGTCTGTAATAAAGAAAATGCACAACATTCAGTGGTTTTCATTTAACATGCCACGAAAAGTAAACACACCCCGAGCCAGAGTAAATCTAGTTTTATAAGGTGCTCTAATGAAATATAACACTCTTTCTCTCTCTCCCTCTCTCTCTCTCTCTCTCTCTCTCTCTCTCTCTCTCTCACACACACACTCTCTTTCTATTTCTGTCTCCTTTTCACATTTTTCCATACTTTTTTATTTGTATCGGTCCGTCTCATTTCTCTTGCTTTCCTTTTTTTTCTTTTATCCACCTGTGTCTGTTGTTGTCGTCACTCTTTCCCTCTCCTTTCTCTTCCCTCTCACTCACACACACATTCTCTTTCTCTGTCCTTGTCCCTCACTCATCTTCATACTTTTCATTTGTGTCTTTCTGTCCTACTTTTTCTCTCTTTTCTTTTTGCTTTTGTTTATCTCTGTATTTTTTCTCTCTCTCTCTCTCGTTCTCTCTCTCTCTCTCTCTCTCTCTCTTTCTCTCTCTCTCTCTCTGTCTGCGCAGCAGGAGCACTGGTTCGAGAAAGCACTTACGGAAAAGAAAGGATTCGTGATTAAGAAAATGAAGGAAGACGGTGCGTGCCTCTTCAGAGCTGTCGGTACGTAACTCCTCTCAGCTGTTTACGACTCTTCAGGTCCTCCACACCTCTGTCCCCCATTTAGTAATGGACTAAAAGTATCTGCATCACTTCAGGCAGTTGTTTATTAAATTCCTGATAGAGATGCTGCTTTACCGCTCACACACACACGATGGCGCTGTAGGGCGGAGGAGTCACTTTAACATGTATCCTGGTTTAATCCTGTAAGGAATATACATCTGTTTATTTTAAGTACACTCCATCATTAGCACACCAATAAAAAAAAAAACACACCTCTAATGAAAAATTGTCTTTTGTTGAACACAAGCTTTCCAACTCTGGCTGGATTTTCAGCTCCAGTCGTATGCCGTGAAGGTAGAAAAACATCACGTACGAAATGAATCCCAGTTTTTCTCCCCCGGCCATGTTTTCCGTATTAAGCTCCAAACATGTGGTCAGAGACTTCATCAGCTCTCCGCCACTCGTGTGTTCCGATATGACTGGATGAAACCTTTATGACGAAGAAAATTTTTTTTTTGGTTGTTGTTATGAAACTCACTAATACACACTTTCTGTTTGCCCCCCCTGAACTTCCTTCCCAGCTGTCGCTCCGTCTCATAGCCCATCAACTACTCTTAATCATTTGCCTCTGCGTGTTTTTCATGCTTTCCTTTCTGATGCTCCGTTCCATGTCATCCTCCATGTGCTTTCACTACCTCTTTATATGCTGTGTGCAGAAGTTTGTGCACCCCCTCAGAACAGACAGGAAGTGTCATTTAGGATTGTTGGATTGAGTGTCGGATGTTTAGAATTAGAGGAAAAAGGTGGGAAAGTGTTTTGTAAGTTGGGTTTTATTTTTATTCCTATAGTATTGCACTCTTTCTGTCCCCTAATAGATTAGAAAGATGGGTGGATAGATAAAAAGATGGATAAATAGTTTAAAAAAGAGTTAGACTGATAAAGAGAAAGTGTTAGATCGATAGAGAGAGAGAAACAGTTGGAGAGAGAGATAAATGGGTAGAGAGTAAGTTTTGTAAGGTTTTATTCCTACCTTAGAGTATTGCACTCACATGGATAGAGAGAGAGGGAGTAAGATGGATAGAAGAGAGAGAGATGAATGGATGGATGGATGGATAGAGGGAGAGAGAGCTAGATGGATAGAGAGAAAAATGGATCGCTGGTTAAAAAAGTCAGCTAGTTGGAGAGATGGATAAATAGCTAGATAGAGAGATTGAGAATGAATGGATTAATGGCTAGATAAAGAGATGGATAAATAGTTGGAAAAAGAGACAGGTGGATAGAGAGAGAGAGAGAGAGAGAGAGAGAGAGAGAGAGAGACAGGTGGCTAGAGAGAGAGAGACAGGTGGCTAGAGAGAGAGAGAGACAGGTGGCTAGAGAGAGAGAGACAGGTGGCTAGAGAGAGAGAGAGACAGGTGACAGATGGAGAGATAAGAGAGAGAGAGAGAGAGAATAGAGAGACAGACAGAGAGAGAGAGAGAGAGAGAGAGAGACAGAGAGAGAGAGAGAGAGAGAGAGAGACGGAGAGCGGAGAGAGAGAGAGGACCAGGAGAGAGAGAGAGAGAGACAGGGAGAGAGAGAGGGATAGAGAGAGAGAGAGAGAGAGACAGACGGATGAATAGACGGATGGGATGGGGAGAGATGGATAAAGATGGATCACTGGATAAATAGTCAGCTAGTTGGAGAGATGGATGGATAACTAGAAACAGAGATTGAGGATGAATGGATTAATGACTAGATAAAGAGAGATGGATGGATGGATGAATAAATAGACAGAGCGATGGATTGATGGATAAATAAAGAGATGGATGGAATGAATGAATAAATAGACAGAGCGATGGGATTAGAGATGGGATGATGGATAGATTAGAGATAAATGGATGGATGAGATGAATAAATAGAGAGAGCGATGGATTGATGGATAGATTAAGAGATGGATGGATTTAATTAAAAGATTGGAAAAAAAAAATAGGATGAATGAATAAATATAGCGATGGATTGATGGATAGATAGCGATAGAATAGATGGATGGATGAATGAATAAATAGACAGAGAGCAATGGATTGATGGATAGATTAGAGAGATGGATGGATGAATGAATAAATAGAGACAGCGATGGATGGATTGATGGATAGATGGACATGAAGGAAATAAATTAAGAGATAGATGGATGGATGAATGAATAAATAGACAGAGCGATGGATTGATGGCGATGGATTGATAGATTGAAATAGTGATAAGATAGATGGATGGATGATGGATAAGAATGAATAAATAAATAGACAGAGCAATGGATTGATGGATAGATTAAGAGATGGATGGATGAATGAATAAATAGACAGAGCGATGGATTGATGGATAGATTAAGAGATGGATGGATGAATGAATAAATAGACAGAGCGATGGATTGATGGATAGATAGAGATAGATGGATGGATGAGAGAATGAATAAATAGACCGAGCGATTTGGATAGATTGATGGATAGATAAAGAGATGGATGGATGAATGAATAAATAGACAGAGCGATGGGATTGATGGATAGATTAAGAGATGGATGGATGAATGAATAAATAGACACAGAGCGATGGGTTGATGGATAGATTAAGAGATGGATGGATGAATGAATAAATATAAATAGACAGAGCGATGGATTGATGGATAGATTAAGAGATAGGATGGATGAATGAATAAATAGACAGAGCGATGGATGGATTGATGGATATGAATAAATAGAGAAGCGATGAAGATGGATGGATGGATGAATGAATAAATAGACAGAGCGATGGATTGATGGATAGATAGAAGATGGATGGATGGATGGATGGGATGGATGAATGAATGAAAATAGACAGAGCGATGGGTTGATGGATAGATTAGAAGAAATGGATGGATGGATGAATGATGAATAAATCGAAGACAGAGCGATGGATTGATGGATAGATAGAGATAGATGGATGGATGGATGAATGAATAAATAGACAGAGCGATGGATTGATGGATAGATAGAGATGATGGATGGATGGATGGATGAATGAATAAATAGACAGAGCGATGGATTGATGGATAGATAGAGATGATGGATGGATGAATGAATAAATAGACAGAGCGATGGATTGATGGATAGAGAGATAGATAGATGGATAGACAGAGGGATGGATTGGATAGATGGATGAATGAATAAATAGACAGAGCGATGGATTGATGGATAGATAGAGATGGATGGATGGATGAATGAATAAATAGACAGAGCGATGGATTGATGGATAGATAGAATAGAGAGGAATGGATGGATGAATGAATAAATAGACAGAGCGATGGATTGATGGATAGATAGAGATAGATAGATGGATGGATGGATGAATAAATAGACAGAGCGATGGATTGATGGATAGAGAAAGAGATAGATGAAGGGATAGTTAGTGAGATGGATGAGATGTGAGCAGTGAGATTAAAACATCCAACAGCGCTGTGGACTGAAACACTGCTGCATGACCTTTCTGCAATGCCTTTCACACCCCGCTGTCTGTGTGTCTCTCACCTTATTTCCCAACCTCGTGTCTGTCTGTCGTTGACCCGTTCTCCTCCCTGCCCCTGTCAGATACTGCGTCTGCGTCCACTGCTCGGTCTCACATTCCCATATCTCCTCCTTTCTGTCATGTCCTAGTTCCTTATTAGGCTTGAAAATTTGATTCATCATTGCTGGTAACAGAAGCACGCATGAGGGTCTCGGTTACCAGCATTACCACAGGCGCTGCGGTGGTTTGTCTGTGGTTGATTCTTCTTAAAGCTGAAGATCCATGTAGGCCAATATTAATTCTCAGAACGATAACTCGTTGACTGGAGCTTCTCTGCTGCTAAATAGAAAAAGATCTTACCAACCACAACAACTAGCTGGTCCAAATCCTAGCGTTGCTTAGCCGATTTGATTTATGATTCAATAGCAAATTAATGCAAATTTACGATTCAATGCAAATTAACTAAGTTGTTTGTCTTTGCTGTGGATCAAGGACAGAAAATTCATTGTAATATTATTTAGATGCTCGTTTCTGTTGGCCAGACATACGGAAAGCACCTCATGTGCATCAGCATGGAGAAAAGCTAATTCACATTTGCGTGATGTGTTAGTCGGTGCCGGTCATCGTGCATTTCTGGGATTTTTTTTTTTTGAAGATTGAGAAAAGCGGCGGGTTTGATATTTCGATGCATCGATGTTCTACAATGATTCCGCAAATATTAACCTTTGTTTATTATTACTATTAATTACATATCTAACAGTAGGGTTATTTATTTTTCTGGTATATTGTGTGGTTAGCAGCACATTTCCTTGTTTTTTAGGTTCTTTTGGTTTTTATATAAAGGTTTATTTTGTAGACGTTTTCATTATTTAGCTGTTTATTTTTTTGTACTACTTATTGATGTGTATTGGCGCAGGCCTCACGATACGATGCTAATGGGTCACTATACAACTATATCACAATATGTTGCAATACATTACAATGTTTGGTAATGTGAAACAAATAGCTAAAAAATACAACAAATACAAAGTCAGAGACGCCCTTAATTTTTCCAGCCTGCTGCTTCTGAGACAATGGACATGTATGTCAGCGTCAACTACAGGAGAGGAGCAGGAAAGGTTTTAATTAAATGTTATGTAAGCTTAAAACATTAGATATTATACCACAAACAAACAGATATGTTGGGTTAAGATATTGGGGGGGGGGAGAGAGGTGGGGAAAGAGAGAGGGGAAAGAGAGGTGGGGAAAGAGAGAGGTGGGGAAAGAGAGAGGGGAAAGAGAGAGAGGGAAAGAGAGGGAGGGAAAGAGAAAGAGGGCGGAAAAGAGAGAGGGAGGGAAAAAAAGAGGGAAAGAAAGAAAGGTCACTAGTGAATAAGTATTTATGGTACGTTTCCTCTGCCCAACCCTCCGATTCAAAAACCATGTCCAATGCAAACGTTTGTACTTTCACAGCATGTCCCCGGTGAAGCGTTCGCAGAAGTCGGAGTCCATTACGTCATGCCGTGCGAATGGCCAGCGCAGACAGCAGCAGTATAGAGCGGGAAATCGGAGGACAAAACAATTTCATTGTGAAAAATGTCCTTACCGACGAGTATAAAGTAACAAAACTGAATATTATGTGGCCTTTAAAATAGTTTTAAACAACTAACATTTGAACAATTTTTTAATAATACAGATTCAAGTTTCCCAGATGAAGAAATTCGGGAACATTAGATTCATTAACAAACCGCAGAATTCAGATCCTACAGAAAGTAGGTCATAGGTCATCCAAAGAGAATTCAAACACCCCGTTTTACTATCTACCTTTACATTTATGGGTAATATTTCGCTGTTAGATTAGCGTTTCTGTTCAGCTTAACATTCTCTGGTACTTGTTTGTAAAGTTTATTTGGCGTGTTCGTGCTACCCTGTCTATAAACTGTGATTTGAGCGTACAGTGATGTAACGACTGTGGAACAATGTTCCAGTGGTAGAACTTTCGCCCATTTATATATTTATTTATTTTTCCTTCTACAAACCCTTCAGGTGTCCATCACTGATTGGTTGCATGCATTAGTTTTACGCTTTTACCTAAATCGGTTTCTTATATTATATTGACCAGTGCGTCTCTCCCCTGCACACACACACACACACACACACACACATCCTAATGCGGCTGTACGTCCGCCAGGCCGCAGCAGACAGAAGTACCTATTGTATTTGCAAAGCACATAATCCAGGAACCGCATTCCTTTCCGAGGAAATTTACACACAAATTCAGCACCCACAAGCAAATACACCCAATGAAACAGGTGGCGGCGACCTGAGCCCGAAAAGGTAACAGCCAATTAGACGCACCGAATTCTTTGGAGAAGTTTTTGTCTAGCATACCAGTATTGAGCTGTTCGATGATGACTCAAAACCCTTTTGTACGTCGCTCTGGATAAGAGCGTCTGCTAAATGATGTAAATGATATGAGTAAAAGAATGAAACGAATGCACGCAAAGGTGTCCTTGCTCTGGATAAACTATCGCTGATGAACATTTTTTTGGTACAAAAAAAAAAAAACTTACGTTGTGGGGTTTGAACACAGAACCTCAGATATGTTGTGCGAAAATTCTACCACAATCGCCGTTATGCCGTTGTTATTACATGTTCCTGATGTTCACGTCTTCAGCTCGAACACAGTTTATAGACTCGGTGGCATAAACACATCAAATTAACTTTAAAACAATCACCACAGACCGCTAAGTATTAGGTATAAATATTAAACTAATAAACATTTCAGAATCACTTTTTTCACTTTTTTCTCTTTAAATTGTGAAATGGTTCGTTCGACTTTTCAGAGATTATCTGCCCCGAATTCTGCAGTCTGAAATGTTTTTAACATTTTTGTATTCGATATTCCGAATTCTGGGCGTCTGAAAATGACCATTTTGTATTTGATATTCCGAATTCTGCCGTTTTGAATTTTTTCAGCATCGAATTTAATGTTATAAATTTCTTCATCTTGACAAATTAAACCTAATTAATTAAAAAAAACCCTGAATATTATGTTATTTTTTTTATATCTATAATTTTTTTGCAATGCTTAATATTCAGTACTATTTTAAATGCCAGGTAACATTTCAGTTTCGTTAAATAAACACTTTTTCAATAGTTTTTTGTCATATTTCAGCAGTTTGATTGTTTACTCAAGTATTTGCATGTCACTTTAAAAGCATGGTGACATTTGGTTCATTTGGGTCACTTGTGTCAGGCTACCTCGACCTGACCAGGTCTTCCCGCCAACTTCTCTAAACTAACACAATATTCCGGACGCAACTGCAGGGGGAAAAAAAGCCCATAACTGCAGTTTAAACCGCTTGTTTATCGGCGCCACCAGACCGCTTTTTCTGTTATTAATGTTGTCAGATGGACGGGTGGTTTTTCCTCACTCGTCAGGTTTCTCAGCAGGGTTAAGAAGAGCAGTCATTTCATTCTGCAGATGACTCCTTTAACATTCATTTACACTTGCTTTTTACATGTGTAAGTTTGGGTGTAATAGTGAGAAAGCCGACGCGCTGTTTCGGTTTTGCTGTCGCCCAAAAAAAGCCTGTTTGTGGTTATGATGCTGGTTTATTCTGCTCATGCAAGCGTATTTTTAAAGAAACTTTACAAAAACCTGGTCTCATTTCGAAAAACCAGCATCGCAAAGGCCGTTTAAGGGCGTTAAGCTGTCGTTAGTACGAACGCTTTCGGCACACTGTTATGTAAATCGGCTTACTGGTGGATCGTGAACTGGTATTTCGGAGACGTGGGAACCGGTATCAGGTGTGCAGACCAGCCCTGGCTCCCAGCTCTTTTCCATTCAGCAGGGCCTGCATGTACGCTTTTATTGCGAATGCTTCTTCTTGGATGATCAGCCATTTACTTGCATCATACAGGAAGGAGAACTATGACGGATTTTATTTCAGCTCAGACTGTAACTCTTTTAAAACACGGTTGATGACATATGAATATATTCGGTAATTTATTATGCATGACAATTAAAGGTTATTAACTCGCACACAGATTATGGGTCGTACGCTATAATAGTGATTCTTATCCGGTTGGTAGGGGTGTGTTTAGACACTTGGAAACGCTAATGGAGGTCGATAGAGAAACTGGTGTGTTTAGCGATTCTATGTAGAAGTTTGCCAAGTAGATAATATTTAAAAGCAATGATGGCCTTTAAGACAGAAAACTGCCAGTTTGTGTGCATGATGGGATGTGGGCTGGGACATGGTGGGCAGTAAAGTGTTCATCTAAGAATAGGTTGAAAACAACTGCACTATATAAACAAAACTATTGAGGCAACTGTCCATGGCCTTCTAATCCAAATGGGAGTCTCACTCTTTCTCTTATAGTAATCATCACACTTCTGGAAAGATTTTTCACTAGAATGTGTCATGTGACTGGGAATTTGATCATTCAGCTACAATAACATTAGTAAGAGTGAGGAGGTCTGGGGTGCAGTCAGCGTCACAGTTCACCCAAGTCGGGAAGTGAGAGTTCTTCCACACCAATCAGAACACGGCATGTCTGGAGGGCAGGGGTTTTGTCATGCTGGAACAGGGTTCGAATCTCTTTGTTCCAGTAAAGGAATAATGTCATGCTGGAACAGAGACTTTCTAGACAGCTGTGTGCTTCTGTGTTTGTGGCACCAGTTTGAGGAAGATACACTGGTATGGAGGTGCTGTTGGGGAAACGTAAAGGAAATCCGATATTGTTGTTGTGTTAAGCTCCTACTGTCCATTTCTCACACTGTTAGATTATTGTTGGGTCCATAAATGATTTAGTTTTTATTGGATTAGTATAAGTGATAAACAGGTGAACACGCGGAAACGCACAAGAACGTTTTGTAAATCCAACCCATTCGCACCTGATGCCCAAGCACCTGTTCCTTCTCAGCCTGGATCAGATAGTCATCAGTTACCTGATGCGTTAAAATGCCTTTCAGATGTGTCCCAGTTATCGCCGCTGTAATCGGACGTCTTTTATCCCTCCAGCTTCCCGTGAACACGCGTTTTCTGACACCGAACTCATTTACCTTCGCCAAGCCATTCAGCCATCGACCGACACGCCGAGCTCCTCCAGACGAACCTGTCGAGTAATCCAATCCACGTAGCTTCATCCGCTCCGGCACAAGCCGTGATATCAGATAGAAATCAGTCAGTTCAGTCTTACAGTTCAAAAGCTTAAAGTTACAGAAAAAGAACTGAAAGCCTGATCAGTGTTTTTAAGGAAGCAAAGCGACACTGGGATTGTTTTGGGTTGCGTGTTGTTGTTTTTTTTTTTTTTCTCCTGTAATTAAACACTTTGGCATTCTTTAGTAATGAATCAGTGAAGAAACAGGATCTGTAAGCCGGCCGTTCTATTTCAAATAAAAGCCTCTTAGCTTCCCAGCAGGACTCGGCACAATTGCATGAAAACATCCGCGTGTGTGTGTGTGTGTGTGTGTGTGTGTGTGTGTGTGTGTGTGTGTGTGTGTGTGTGTGTGTGTAGGGCCACCATGTCTATCACAAATAGTTCTTTACTTTAAGCTACCAGACAGACATTCTGTATCTGATAGAGGTTTTGTAAACAGGACTGAAATGTGCTGACGTTTAAAAGCGATACTAGTTCATGGCCAGTGCTTTCGAATTTATTTACATTTACAGCATTTAGCAGACGTTCTTATCCAGAGCCACTTACAATTATCTCATTTATACAACTGAGAGGTTACGGGTTAAGGGCCTTGCTCAGGGGCCCAGCAGTGGCAGCTACAAAAGCTTAATCACTGACCCATACATTGCTTACAATGCTGCAGATCCAGGATGTTATGAGCTCTGATCCAACTGGGAAACTGAAATTTTCTAAAATGGAAAGAAATTGCTAATATTTTGTAATTTTTAAAAACATGTCTTCCAGAAACATTCTACAAGTCATCGATGTTCAAGGGAACTTTTTTTTTTCTTTTTTTTTTTTTTTCCACTTTTCATTTAGAATAAATCAGCCGTGAGTTTATTTCCTTCTAAGAATCGCATGCTGTTTCGTTTAAGCTCCGCTCATCTGGGCCCCGGGAATGACAGGAATGCCGAGCGACGCTCGACTGGAGCTTTTGGCTCATCTGTCTCACTCACTCGCTCGCTCACTTATGCGCGCACACACACACACGCACACGCACACGCATCTACTTCAGACCTGGGTGTGCTGTCCTTTGTATGAAAATTTCCGTCGTATGCAAACAACATTCCACAAGACACATTCCACTCAGTCTGCCTCTGGTGTTTTGACGCGAGGGTAGATGCCGTGACCTGCTTAAGTCGAGGGCAGCGGCGGTGAAGAGGAGAAGGGGAAAAGGGGGTGGCTGGGGTTCCGTGACTCGTTTGATGTGGAAAGCTTTCCAACTCAAAGTAAAATCTCTCTCGGAAAATCTCACTCGGAAAGCTTTTTATTTTCTTTAGGCGCTTAAAGTTAAATAATCGTAGTCCCTCTCTTTTTTTACAAGCGTTTGCTTGTTTTTTTTATTTTTTTATTTTTTTATTTTATATCTCCCAATGCAGAATTAAACAAAATGGGTTTATTCATTTTTGTGTTTTATTCAAGCTTTTATATTATTCTTACCCTTCGTCTACACTAGTCGGATATACAGTATTAGTCACAAACTAAATAATACCTAAAAAATAATAAACTCTTCAGCTGAATCACTTCTGCATGTTGAAAATAAAGAATTTATACACTTTTGTTTCCCTGACTTTAAATATCAAAAATCCCCCTCGTTACTACTTCCCTCAAAACCAAGAATAGCAGAAACACCTACATCAGACCTACAAGAGGTCAAACGAGTAGAGGAACATAAGTGCTAGTTTGTCCTAAATACGAGACGGAAGAAGCGCGAAGCTAAATCACTTTTACACATACAGTAGCACCCATCCTGTGGATTTAGTGTGTTGAAGGGTTCGTGGCAGAGGAGGCTGGAGTTCGACTTGTGAAACTCGACTTGTGCTTTATTTTCTATTTCCCGTTTTTTTTGCGCCGCTACTGTTACCTGCACGAGTATAGCCGACGAGTTCAACTTCCACATTACGCTTCATTCTACAGATAGTTGGTGAAAATTTGGAGCATGTCAACACAATACGCAAGAGCCTCACAACACAAAACATACAATATATCACAATATACTGCAATACAATACATGGTGTACTTCAAAAAATCTATTACAACATTTTTCTATTTTGCTGTGTGTGTATGTGTGTGTGTGTGTGTGTGTGTGTGTGTGTGTGTGTGTGTGTGTGTATGTATGTACATAAGTATGTGTGTGTCTGTCTGTGTGTGTGTGTATGTACATGTACATGTGTGTATGTATGTACGTATGTGTGTATGTGTGTGTAATGTATGTAGTATGTATGTATGTATGTACATGTGTGTGTATGTAATGTATGTACATGTAATGTGTGTATGTATGTATGTATGTACATAGTGTGTAAGTGTGTGGTGTATGTAGGTATGTATGTATGTATGTACATAAGTGTGTATGTATGTATGTACATAAGTGTGTATGTATGTATGTATGTATGTATGTACATAAGTGTGTATGTATGTATGTATGTATGTACATAAGTGTGTGTGTACATAAGTGTGTATGTACATAAGTGTGTGTGTATGTATGTATGTACATAAGTGTGTGTGTATGTATGTATGTGTACATAGTGTGTGTGTATGTATGTATGTATGTACATAGTGTGTAAGTGTGTGTGTGTATGTATGTATGTACATGTGTATGTATGTATGTATGTACAGTAAGTGTGTATGTTATGTATGTACATAAGTTGTGTATGTATGTATGTATGTACATAAGTGTGTATGTATGTGTATGTACATAGTGGTGTATGTATGTATGTATGTGTAATGTGTAATGTATGTATGTGTATGTATGTATGTCTGTACATAAGTGTGTATTTATGTATGTATGTATGTACATAATGTATGTAGTATGTATGTATGTATTACATAAGTGTGTATGTATGTATGTACATAAGTGTGTGTGTATGTATGTATGTACATAAGTGTATGTGTGTATGTATGTATGTACATAATTGTGTATGTATGGTACATAGTATGTGTGTGTGTATGTATGTATGTACATAAGTGTGTGTGTGTATGTATGTATGTACATAAGTGTGTTGTGTGTATGTATGTACATGTAATGTGTCATGTATGTTATGTATGTACGTACTAAGTGTGTATGTGTGTATGTATGTATGTATGTACGTACATGTGTATGTATGTATGTATGTACGTACATGTGTATGTGTATGTAATGTACATAAGTGTTTATGTCTGTTGTGATACATAATGTATTGTATGTATGTATGTATGTGTATGTATGTATGTATGTACGTGGTGTATGTATGTATGTATGTATAGTGTGTATGTGTATGTATGTATGTATGTATGTACATAGGTATGTATGTATGTAGTGTGTATTGTTGTATGTATGTATGTACATAAGTTGTATAGTGTGTATGTACATAAGTGTGTATGTATGTATGTACATAAGTGTGTGTATGTATGTATGTAGGGTGTATGTATGTACATATGTATGTATGTGTGTGTATGTAATGTATGTATGTACAACGTAGTGTGTAGGTGTGTATGTAGTGTGTATGTATGTACATACATGTACATGTGTATGTATGTATGTATGTATGTATGTACTGTATGTACATATTTTGTAATGTTGGTATGTATGTATGTGTATGTATGTATGTATGTACATATGTGTATGTATGTACATGTATGTATGTACATAAGTGTGTATGTATGTATGTATGTACATAAGTGTGGTATGTGTTATACTAATGTGGTATGTACATAAGTGTGTGTGTATGTATGTATGTACATAAGTGTGTGTACAATGTATGTATGTATGTATGTACATATGTATGTAGTGTGTGTATGTATGTATGTATGTATGTATGTACATGTAATGTGTGTGTGTGTATGTATGTATGATGTACATAAGTGTGTGTGTATGTATGTATGTATGTACATAATGTATGTGTGTGTGATGTGTATGTACATACTGTACTGTACATAATGTATGTATGTATGTACGTGTACATAATACATATGTATGTATGTATGTATGTATGTATGTATGTATGTATGTACAATAAGTGTGGAGTATGTATGTGTAGTGTGTACATATGTATGTATGGACATGTGTACATATGTATGTATGTATGTACATATGTATGTATGTATGTATGTATGTATGTATGTACATATGTATGTATGTACATAAGTGTGTATGTATGTATGTATGTACATAATGTGTGTATGTGTATGTGTATGTATGTACATAAGTGTGTAATGTAGGTATGTATGTACATAAGTGTGTATGTATATGTATGTACATACGGTGTAGTATGTATGTATGTATGTATGTATGTACGTATGTATGTAATGTATGTATGTATGTATGTATGTACATAAGTGGTAGTAGTATGTATGTATGTGTATGTAGTATGTGTAGTATGTACAAATAGTTGTATGTGTATGTACATAAGTGTGTATGTTATGTATGTACATAAGTGTATGTATGTATGACATAAGTGTGTGTGTATGTATGTATGATACAGTATGTACAGTGTATGTGTACATCATGTGTATGTATGTATTTACGTGTATGTATGTATGTACAGTAACGTGTGTATGTATGTATGTACATAAGTGTGTATGTGCAGTATGTACATAAGGTGTGTATGTATGTATGTAACATAAGTGTTGTATGTAATGTATGTATGGTACATAATGTATGTATGTATGTACATATGTGGTATGTATGTATGTACAGTGGTATATGTATGTGTACATAGTGTGTATGTATGTACATATGTAGTGTGTATGTGTATGTACATAAATGTGTATGTATGTACATAAGTGTGTATGTATGTCATGTTACAGGGGTATATGTAGTGTGTACGTATGTGTGTATGTATGTATGTACATAATGTGTGTATGTATGTATGTACATAAGTGTGTATGTATGTATGTATGTATGTACATAAGTGTGTATGTATGTATGTATGTATGTACATAAGTGTGTATGTATAAGTGTGTATGTATGTACATAAGTGTGTGTATGTGTGTGTGTATGTGTGTGTACATAAGTGTGTGTACGTATGACATGTGTGTGTACGTATGTGTGTGTGGTACGTATGTGTGTGTGTGTACATAAGTGTGTATGTACATAAGTGTGTATGTATGTAGTACATATGTGTGTATGTGTGTGTGTATGTAGATATATATATATTTTCGAGTGGTTGTGGTGATTTTGTAAAGTATCTGTGTAAAATATAATATAGAAAAGATAATCATGGATAAATACACTAGAACAAAGATTTTATGTAGATTCAAATACAAACATTAAATAATCTAATGTAAAATTACAAACTATCGTCTTCACAGAATAAATTAAGTTCAACTAATCTTTGTTAAAAAATCCTTTTATTTAACAATGTAGTTTATTCTAATGCTCAGAAAGGCAGTTAATGAATCCACTCCCGAGTCAGCGACCCGGTGTCTGATCTGGATTAACGAGTCGGCACTGCTAGCTGTTTGCGTCGGACATTTTCATACCCAAATCCGCTTCTCTGAGAATGACGTAATTCACACCTTTGATGTCACAGCCCAGAGGTTTGTAGTAAAGCACTTTTTTTTTCTTTAACGTTTAAGTAGCTTCATACCTGAATGACACATACCAGATAATGTCAATGCAGTCAGCTTTTAGTTTACACACAAAACCTGTGGAAACTCTACAAACTTTACAAGTCAAATAATATTTAGATTTTACATTCTGTTTAAAACGACACAGCAATCAAAAGTAATCAGATCCAATCAGTTACCTGAACTAGGAACTGCATCCAAATACTTCTATTTAAAAATGTGCGTCTGTCTCTGTGTGTGTGTGTGTCTGTATGTGTGTGTTGTCTCTGTGTGTGTCTCTGTGTGGTGTGTGTCTCTGTGTGGTCTCTGTTTTGTGTTCTCTGTGTGTGTCTCTGTGTGTGTGTCTCTGTGTGTGTCTGTGTGTGTCGTGTGTGTGTGTGTGTGTGTGTGTGTGTCTGTGTGTGTGTGTGTGCGCGCCTGTGTGTGTGTGTGCGAGCGCCTGTGTTGGAGTGTGGCGCGGCCTGTGTGTGCGTGTGCGTGTGTCATGAGCGCCTGTGTGTGTGCGTGTGCGCCTGTGTGTGCGCGTGCGCGCCTGTGTGTGCGGTGCGCAGGTGCGCGCCTGTGTGCGCGCGGCGCCTGTGTCTCTCTCTGTGTCTGTGTGGTCTCTGTGTGTCTCTCTGTGTCTCTCTGTGGTGTGTGTGTCTCTCTTGTTGTCTCGTGTTGTGTCTCTGTGTGTGTCTCTGTGTGTGTTCTCTGTGTGTGTCTCTCTTGTGTGCTCTCTTGTGTCTCTGTGTTGTGTCTCTCTGTGTGGTCTTTCTGTGTGTGTCTCTCTGTGTCTGTGTGTCTCTGTGTGTGTGTCTCTGTTGTGTCTCTGTGTGTCTCTGTGTCTGTGTATCTCTCTCTTGTTGTGTGTGTGTGTCTCTCTGTGTGTCTGTGTGTGTGTCTGTGTTTGTGTGTGTGTGTCTCTGTGTGTGTGTGTGTGTGTGTGTATGTGTGGTCTCTCTGTGTGTTTGTGTGTGTGTGTGTGTGTTGTGTGTCTCTGTGTGTGTGGTGTGTGGTGTGTCTCGGTTGGTGTGTTGTGTGTGTCTCTCTGTGTGTGTGTGTGTCTTCTCTGTGTGTGTCTCTCTGTGTTGTGTGTGTGTGTGTGTGTGTGTCTCTGTGTGTGTGTGTGTCTCTCTGTGTGTGTGTGTGTCTCTCTGTGTGTGTGTGTGTGTGTGTGTGTGTTGTGTGTTGTGTGTGTATGTCTGTGTGTGTGTGTGTCTGTGTGTGTGTCTGTTCTGTGTGTGTCTCTATGTGTGTGTCTCTGTGTGTGTGTGTCTCTCTGTGTGTGTGTCTCTCTGTGTGTCTCTATATGGTGTGTGTTCTGTGTGTGTGTGCTCCTCTTGTGTGTGTGTGTGTGTGTGTGTGTGTGGCTCGGTGTGTGTGTGTGTGTGTGTGTGTGTGTGTTCTGTTGTGTGTTGTGTGTGGGTGTGTGTTCTTGTGTGTTGGGGATGTGTGTCTATGTGTGTGTGGTGTGTGTGTGTGTGTGTGTGTGTGTCTCGGTTGTCGTGTGTGTGTGTGTGTGTGTGTGTTCCTGTGTGTGTGTGTGTGTGTGTGTGTGTCTCTGTGTGTGTTGTGTGTGTGTGTGTGTCTGTGTGTCTGTGTGTGTGTGTGTGTGTGTGTGTGTGTGTCTCTGGGTGTGTGTGTGTTGTGTGTGTGTGTGTGTCTGTCTCTGTGTGTGTGTGTGTGGTCTCTGATGTGTGTGTGTGTGTGTGTGTGTGTGTGTGTGTCTCTCTGTGTGTGTGTGTTCTCTGTGTGTGTGTGTGTGTGTGCCTCTGTGTGTGTGTGTGTGTGTGTCTCTATATGTGTGTGTGTGTGTCTCTGTCTCTGTGTGTGTGTGTCTCTCTGTGTGTGTTTGTTCTGTGTCTGTCTCTTGTGTGGTGTGGGTGTCCTCGTGTGTGTGTGTGTGTGGTGTGTGTCTCTCTGTGTGGTGTGTGTTGTGTCTCTCTGGTGGTGTGGTGTGTGTGTCCTCTGGTGTGTGTGTCTCTCTGTGTGTGTGTGTTCCTGTGTGTGTTATATGTGTGTGTCTCTCTGTG
>VCAZ01000171.1:794081-802052 GCA_005784505.1 Bagarius yarrelli | reverse complement strand
ATATACAGGTCATGTTTTAAAAAAAGGAACTACATTTAAACAGTGTTATTCCACTCACAACAATTCCACTGGAGAATTATAAAAACAAAAAACAAACAACAACAACAGGGAAGGGAATGGACATGGAAGGAGACAGGGACAGACTGCAGAAACCAAATACTGTCTAACAGATTAGCAGTTAATCAGTAGATTATCACAGGTACATAAGAAACCGAGGAGACTCAGACCTGCTGGTAAACAAGCCTTCAAAATCAGCACTGACCCGATATGACAACAACACTGCAAAAAACAGCACGTCATAAGAGAGAGAGAAGACAGAGGAGACAGAGAGAGAGAGAGAGAGAAGAGAGGAGAGAGAGAGAGAGACAAAGAGAGAGAGAGAGAGAGACAGAGAGAGAGAGAGAGAACAGACAGGAGACAGAGAGACAAGACAGCAGAGAAAGAGAGAGAGAGAGAGAGACAGAGACACAGAAAGAGAGAGAGAGAGAGAGACAGAGGCTGTTACAAGCGCTGGCAACTGAAATTTAGACCAACTCCATAATATTGGATTAAATGAGCTGCAAGTGGGATAAAAGCCTCTCTCTCCCCCCACACCACACACACACACACACACACACACACACACACACACACACACACCACTGTCTCCTTCCAGTAAAATCTCAGCCATCACACCTGTTCGCTCTCATTAACAAGTAAGAAAAAATAGCGGACGGATAAAAAACGGGGTAACACAAACTTTTGATTTACATCTCATAGGAAAAGTTCAGAGTTACACAGTGTGTGTGTGTGTGTGTGTGTGTGTGTGTGTGTGTGTGTGGTGTGCTTGTATCGGACCATTAGACACACGTGCATGCAAGCTGATGCGTGTTGTCGGAGGTCTGTTTCTGGAGCAAGTTATGTAGGTTCAGGAGCTAATGTTTAACGGAATGTGTGTGCGTGTGTGTGTGTGTGTATTGTGTGGTGTGTTGTGTGTGTGTGTGTGTGTGTGTGTGTAAGAGAGGATGGCGGGAACAGGTGCGGCCAGTGACCTGAAACCTGTGAAACGCGGCTCTGCTGGTGACACGGAAAAGGCGGTGTCTTTAACCCCGGGGCGCGGCTGTTCTCCGCACAGTGTCACTGCTCAGAATTATGCAAGGACTGAAGCCCAGTGAAAATATCAACAGCATTTCTTTACACTAGTGCAACAATACTTCAAAGTCCCCTCTAGTATCACTACATAGTATAGTATAGTATAGTATAGTATAGTATAGAGTATAGTATAGTGACCTTTTCAACGGATTTACGTTTGGGTTAATATTTACTGAAAACCCGCAGTGTGTGTTAAACTACTTCCTCCTCCGCCGCTGTAGTTATGGCGACTGCGGCTTTGTGTTTTTAGCTACTCAGTTAATATATTTGTATTGTAATGTATTGCGATAGTTATTGTATTGTAGTGTATCGGTGTGTGTGTGTGTGTGTGTGTGTGGTGTGTGTGTGTTAGAGAGCTGAACCTTTTTCACTTGTTGAGTTGTAGCTAAAAGTCACGCTAGGTGTTTGTTAGGAATATTGTGGAACACACACTGGTTCTGACTAGAAGGACCCAACACCACGACACACACGGCTACGACTCTACGCAGAACACTTACACTTACACACACACTTACACTTATACACACACACACACACTTCCCAGCTGCCCTGTAACAAAATGCCGTTCTATTTATACTTTTCTTCGGAAGCTCCAGGCGTGTGTGGACGTGCCACAGTGCAGACAACGGGCCTGCTTTGTGTTGTGTAGCTGTGAGAGGAGTTGGAGTTGCGGTAAGAAATAAATTGATGTGTGTTTACGGATGGGCTTTGAGGTGTGTTGACAGTAAAAATGATCCTCCGGACCGATTTTTTTTTTTTTTGAACGGATCTGTTTTTAGAAGCCAGTCGGGGGTGTTTGACCTTTGCAGGAAGATTCTTTCATTTCCAGTCATTTGCCTGTGTTTGCTTTATGCTACATGTTGAGAGTCTGTGTTGAGGGGAGACAGCGTATAAACTGTGTGTGTGTGTGTGTGTGTGATTAGATGTCTGCGGTTTGCAGCCCACTCTCTGTATCTGCCAGGACAGAGTGGGCGAATGCTTCCGTCATGGGTCATCCAAAAGCCAGCTTTCTCACCCTCCCCTTACACACACACACACACACAACACACAGCCTCCCTTCCTCATTCTTTCATTCTTTCCTGTTCAGTCTTGCTAATTTTAGCCCGCACTGACCATATCCTGCCTGATTAGCTGAAAAACCCTCGGTCGTGTTTCGCCTTCGCTTTCGTTCTTTCCTCCTTTTACACTTTCAAGCAAATCCGTAACCTTCATCACATCCGCCCACTTCACACTGAACCATGTGACATCCAATCAGCAGGAAAAAACACTCACCACCGACTCCCAAACCGTTCCCACCTGAAGTTTCAGTTAGCCTGAGCCGCAGAGCATCAGGAAGTCTGTGTACTGATTAAAGATGATTCTGTTTAATCACTGAAGGCTTATTTTTTATTTAAATGTAATGTTTATTTAATGTCATTTCTATTGGAGATGTTATTTAATGTCATTTCTATAATCAGGTCTTTTCTCCATGTGGCCAATCAGAATGTGAAACCGGCTGGTTGAAGCTTTGAGGTTCTGTTATTATTCGCTCGGTCTCGACTGGAGCTGCAGTTCCGGCTGAGTAGCACCAGACCCGACGTTCTTCGGGTGAGAATCCATTTTGTTTTAGCTCCAAACAAAAAAACTGGTTCTTAGCAGATCTGAACACATTTGGCTGCAGGGTGTAAACGACATTTGGTGTGAGAATCAGACAGATTGTTGTCAGACGCAGAAGGAGGTGTCCAGTTCTTTCCTGCAGCTCTTTTCCGAACAGCCTCTTCACCAGGCTTTTACCTGGTCCTTCCGTTATTTTCAGAGGGACGTCCTGCTCTTGGTAAACACCACGTTCTCCACTTGTTGATGCTGGTCTTCACAGTGTTTCATGGTCCTGCTATTGTTTTGAAAAACCTAATAAACACTGAGAGGTCAAAGACACTGAGAGGTCAAAGAAGAACCACTAACCAATCTCTTGCTGTCTAGCCGAGCGTTTAGTCTGCATCGTTTCTCAGACTCGTGTGTGATTTTAGCCACAATTGTAAAATCTGTTGTCTTTGATAGCTAGTTTGACGTGTCCAATTAACACGATTAACAATTGTTATAATTAGTTTTCCTCTGATGAAATTCTGGTAGCGTGAGAAAATTACAGACTCCTTCCTGAAGTGTGACTTCTCCTACAGGAGGGATGTCCAAACTCGGTCCTGGAGGTCTGGTGTCCTGCAGAGTTTAGAGTTAACTTGTCTCAACACACCAACCAACCTGTAAGTTTCAAGTAAACCTAGCAAGATCCTTATTAGTGGATTCAGTTGTGTTTAATTAGGGATGGAGTTAAACTCTCTGCAGGACACCCGACTCTCCAGGACCGAGTTTGGACACCCTTGTCCTACAATGACTGTCAAAACTGAGAACAAATGTGCAACAATCAACACTTCAAACTTAAGAATGCGGGTTACTGAACAGGTCACGGATTTATGATGTAAAACTCCAGACGAGTTTTCTTGCGTCTGTTTTTGATGTGTTTTGACTGTCGAGATCCTGTTAGGACTTTTGGTCTACTAGCATAAATGTAACATGCGAACGTGTGTCCTGATGCTTACAGGGGTTTTATGGCCACTCCCACTTCTCCTACTGCATCAGTTTATATTTCCTTCATCCATTTTTCTCTATTTCTGCATTTTTCTCCATCCTCTCTGCCCTTCAGACTGCAGTCACTGAGAAAAATACATTTGCAGCATTTGGCAGACGCCCTTATCCCGATGCCAGCGACTTACAGAGGGGGTTAAGGGCCTTGCTCAGGGGCCCAGCAGTGGTGCCAGGAATTGAACCCGGCCTTTCTGGTATCAGTCCAACACCTTAACCACTAAGCCACCACTTCCACCACAAAGTACTAGTGGGAAGTGGGAGCACAGTAGTAAAGGTGTTGGACTGCTGATCAGATCATCAGTTTAATTCCCAGCACCACCAAGCTGCCACTACTGGACCCTCAACTGTATGTACTGTAAGTAGTTGTGGATAAAAACATCTGCTGAATTCCCAAAAATATAAATGTAAACCAGACGACATGGAAAACAAACATGGAGCAAAAACAAGAGAAGAAACATCTGATGGTTAAAACATTAAACCGGTGGAAACTGAGCTTCAGCTTACAAACATCACTGACAGAGAAGGCAGATGTGCGAATGCTGAGTCACCTGACCATAGCCATGGCAACCAAGAGACAGAGAGACAGACGGAGCCATGATGAGTCATTCTAACAAATGTAGCCTGGTCATCAGATGCACATTCTAAAGACTGGATGATGTTACAGCTAATTGTGATATCAGGAAAAGGAAAAGAGGTTCAAAGGGTCAAAGAGAGAAAAAACCTACATGAGAACAGGAGCAGCAGGTAAAAAGCTGAGATTCCCCCACTAATGCAAAGGGAAGACAGGGGTAAAAACATCTGTCCTAAATTACACCCACTTCTCACAGCAGAATCAGTTCTGCAGCTTCCCAGATAAAGACGTCTGTGTTACTCCAACAACCGTTCACACTCAAACACTCTTCCAACAGTCACATGTTAATGCGCAGTAAAACTTCTCTAAAACTCTCTCTCTCACACACACACACACACACACACACACACACACCACACACTAAAGTGATGCTTATTATCTCATATTTTTATATAATACATTTAACAGACACTGCCACCTTTTTATTTATCTATCTTCCTGTTTGCATGTCTGTCTTTCTGTCTGCTTGTCTGTCTGTCTTTCTGTCTGCTTGTCTGTCTGTCTTTCTGTCTGCTTTTCTTTTTACCTGCCTGCTTGTTTTTCTTTCTGTCTCCTTGTCTGTCTGTGTGTCATTCTGTGGTCTTACCTTTCAGCTTGTCTGTCTGTCTGTCTATTTGTCTGTCTGTCTGCTTGTCTGTCTGTCTGTCTGTTTTACTGTTTTACTGCAACTCTTTCCGCCTTCATTTTTCTGATCTGGTTTTTGCATTAAAAGCATGTTATCTTAGTTTAAGTGTGTAGTTAAGGCATTGCTGGTGTGTGTGTGTGTGTGTGTGTGTGTGGTGTGTGTGTTTCGCCATGCTTGATTTATATAACAGACCCTGATGCGAGCTTTGTTTGAGAGCCGTCTGGATCAGGGGGTATCAGGTAGAATAGAATGGCTATGCAAATAACAAGCTTGTTATGCAACAGGAACTGTTTGTGCAAGGGCATAGACACACACATGCACACACACACACACACACACACACACATCAACCAAGCCAACGTGCACAAACAGTTGTGTGTGATGCAACACCCGCTTCATCTCTCAGTCGCCCAACCTCGTCTGTCTGCACACGACTTCACCGCCAGGTCAGCGGACCCACAGGTTGCCATGACAACAGATGGCGGGGGGGTGAGGGGATGGGGGATGGGGTGGGGGTTCTACTGACACGAGGAGCTGGAATTATCGGAGGAGATATAAAAGTCCCCCGACTCTCCTCCTCATCTCCACTCCTCTCAGAATCTCAACAGGGTTTCAGGATTTTATTGGAAAACAGAAAAATCTTTATGTCGATGTTACTGTGAAATTCAGCGCGTTTAAGCCCACTGGTGGCAGCTTGGTGGCCCTGGGAAATTGAACCCCCTTCATTCTCTGATCAGGGTTCAATTTCCCAGGCCCACCAAACTGCCACCAGTGGGCCCCTGAGCAAGGCCCTTAAGCCTTATATCTTTACACAGATAAAAAAATGAATGTAAGTCGCTCTGGATAGGGATGTTGACCAAATGCCAATCATTTAAAATCTCTCGAAGACAGTGGGGGCAGAGGGGGTAAGGGTACCTGGATGATGGGGTTTCCTCCCTCCAGCAGGGCGATGGCCAATAGGATGCTCTCCTGGAAGATGCGGTCGCTGGTGGCGTTCATGATGAGGTCGATGACCAGGTCAGACGCCCCCTCTCTGTCCAGGTGGCACTGCACCTCAGCCAGGCTCAGCTCACCTCGGGCTCCCGACGAACATCCAGCTGATGCTAAAGGGGCAAAAAGAGGTTAGGGGCAGAGGTCCATGTATAAAACACGATAAGGACAGCAGTGTGCAGACGGGAAAGGTCTACTCATGACCTTTGACCTACATGTGTGGAATTCTAGAACTGGGGAACAGAAACAAACAGTTGTTTCAGTTTGTTTTACCTTTTATCTGCGCGCACACACACACACACACACACACACACACACACACACACACACACACACACACACACACTTCCTAGAGCAGGAGCATCTGTAGACCATTCCCACAGAAATCCTACTCCTGTTGTCCGGGTAACAACAGAGACGACACTGATGATGCAGCACATCAGGGAACAAACACCACAGGGTGAAAAAGGGCAGAAAAGAGAGAGAGAGAGAGAGAGAGAGAGAGAGAGAGATAGAGAGAGAGAGAGAGAAAGAAAACACACACACCCAGGACCTTTCACTGAGGTAAAAATATAACTGTAGCTAATTTATGTTATGCTTACACACACACACACACCGCCACACCACTAACACTCTGCTCTTCTGCTATTTTGGAGGAGGGCCAAGTGCCCCACACAAGGCTTTATGTTGTCAGATACCTGTTCCTATTGCCTGGGGTTTTTTTTGATATATTAAAAATGCCCCCACACACACCTTTAGTTGCTGTGTTGCTGATGTAATTAATACTTAGCAAAACTGAAGCGTTGGGCTTTATTAAGATCAGGGGTGTTTTTTCACACACTCTCTCAATCTATAACACACATCAGTGTAGGTGGAGTGGGTCTCCAGACACAGACCTGTAGGAGGTTTACTCGGCGCCCCGGGGGTAAGGGGTCCGTTACTGAAGGTGGTCAGGCTGTCCCTCCGTCCTCCTGGCTTGAAGTTGCCATAGTAACGATTTACAAGTATTTGCCTCAGAGCTTCACCCTAACAACACAAAGCGAAAGTCAAACAGTGGAAAGGAAGTCCAGGCAGAAAAACACAAACCGAGAACCTCAATGTGTCACACGGGGGCTCTGGATTAGGAAAAGTCTAACTGATCGATCAAACATACAAATCAAAACAAAGAAATAAATCCCATTCACACTCTGGTGCATCCGATAGGATGTGCTGTTGATAAATTAAGATCAGACTTCTAATTAATCCGTCCTAAAAACAACCTTTAACCTCATAACCTTTGACCTTTAAAAGAGTGCCCAGGACAGAATTTCACAAAAGACTAAAACCTCTCAACTAAAGCTGTACAGACTTTTTCCCTTCATTACTATTCGATGTTAATGATGGAAATGAAGTTCGATTAATTGGTTGTCCATCATGCTGCGTATAACCAGATGTCAAGTTTGTTTGGCAAATACTGACCGAAGACAGAGAAGTAAGAATATAAGTAGAGACAGAAACAAACATGACCTCAACATTTAAATCATTTATACACTCCAAGGAGAAAAATCAGTTCTATAACGGGACGTCTTTGATGTGACCAAAACAAGTGATGATCTCAGGAATTCCAGCTCCAACCTGAGAAAACATCTAACAGAAAGTTTCATGATGATGACCATTGAGCCGTCTGTGCTGCTGAACCCCGACTGGGCCTGGTTTCCCCCCAGGTTCTTTTCTTCCTTCTCTCACTGATGGAGTTTTGGTTCTCCGGTTTGCTTATAATTGGGGACACGTCATTTCCAGCCATATCGTCGACTTGATTGCACAGATTTAAGAAAAAAAAAAACCAGAATCGAGTGTTCTACTGTTCCTTGTACTGATGTTTATTTGTTTATTTTAAAGAGGGATTCTGGAACTATGGCAGGGCAGCTCTCGACATGGGCAGGGGTGAGCTGTGCCTGCCCAAACATCTGTCCTGCCCACCCAATCAAAATTTGGT